>VOCP01057318.1:0-18784 GCA_007922195.1 Podocnemis expansa | reverse complement strand
GGTCTTTGGACTCTGTCTCTGAAAGGCATGGGGTTGAATCTCTGAGCAGTGACTCAGGATTCAGTCCTTGAGCTGGGTCTCAGGATCTAGTCTCAGAAGGGCTTCCAATAAAACTCACAGGCAAGCAGATAACTTAGTCCTGCTGTAAGCCTGGTGAGCAACTCTTGAGCTCCGGTCACCGAGCAATTGCACCTGCAAGCCGCTGAACGTTCCAAGCCACGCCTGAGCTCCGGTCGCCGAGCAACTGCACCTGCAAGCCGCTGAACATTCCAAGCCGTGCCTGAACTCCAGTCTCCCTGGCAACCAGGCCTGAGCTGAGCAAAGCCTGAGAGCAACGAACAGCGCCAGCTTGCAGCCGCTGACATCTGAAGAAAGATACCGGGTTTCTCAAGCTTCTGGGGTAAGAAAAGGGTCCCAAGGAAGGGAGGAACACCTATAGGAAACAGTATTGGGGAAGTCCAAGCCTTATTTTTAGAAGGAAATTGCTTAAGATAAGTGAGACAAGTAACCCAGCCTAAGACTTTAAGGAGTAACAGTAAGAACTGAGATCTCTCCATTCAGTCAGTGACTGGCCCTCACTTGCTGAATGTTCTTTTATATACCTCAATTTTTTTATGTTATTATTGTAAGTTAAATGTTGTATCTTTATGTTATAATTGTCTAAAGTAGTTTTAATGCATTAAGATTAATGTGAAGTGGTTTTTATTAAAGGAATAGAAGCTTCTTATTAATTGCTTATGATAGATATTATAATAAATCTGATTTTTGGCATTTGACAAATTATTGGCTCTAAATCCTTTATTGTTTTTGGTCTGTGCTTGATCGGTGGGCTGTAGCCGTATCCCCCACTTGGGACATTTACCCTGGGGTTCCGGTATCTGTCCATTTAGGTGAAAAATGGACTCCGTTGCTCCTGAGGGTTTTCCAAATTGAACCCCAGACTGCGGGACAGTCTGGAAATTAGTAAATTAGTAAATTCGATTTTTATTTGGGGTAACAAGAAGGTGAGCTTGCAAAGAACTGGGAGCCTGGAAGTCCTGTAAGATCCAGCTGAGTGGCAATCCTGCAGGTGGGCAGCTGATGAGCCAGGGAAGCCATGGCTCTCAAGCTCTCTGCTGGGCAGGTTGCCAAGGAACTCAGGAGGCAGGGGAGCTGCGAGGACACCAGGCAGGCTTCTGTCTAAAGATTAGTTGAAATCATTACATCCCTAAAGATCTTTTCACTTTCAGTTAATCTTGTTGCCAAATTCTATAATTCTTTAGGAATCTGGGATAACCAATATAGATTTGATAGACCAATTTGAAGGACAAGTGTTCTTCGTCCAGATTGACTACAGGTATGTTAATTAAAGAGGACTTCCTCCCTGAAAACAAGTGGTCAAGGAGTACTCAGACTGAACAATTCTTTATTGCTAGCCACATAAAGCAAGTGACGGATAAGAATATAAATGAATAGGATGTGGAATAAATGGTAAAGAAATACATCATTACATTTCTTTAATAACTATCAACAGTATTGCTGCTAAGATTTCCTATCTTTAAGATACAATTGCAAAAGCTGTAGTCACACCTGAAGTGAAGATAAAGTTGAAGTACTAAGCTAACAATTCTAAAACTGATCAACTAAAATAAAACAAAGAAACCTAGCTGAAAGAAGTCAGGTAAAGTGTTGCTGTAGGCCTGTGCAGTTTCCTTTTGTTTTGTTTGAATTCATCGGCCAGAAATTGGAAGCTTCAACCCCTCTACAAATTTCAGGGCTTTAAATACCCTTTTTGCACAGCATGCGGGGGGTGAGGGGGTGGGTTACCTTTTATACCCTTCCAAAAATAAATTGAATTATCTCATTCTTCCTGGCCCAAATACATGTATTTTCCAGAAATTGCTGGGGGTACTCTCAGATTATTGGTTGAGGGGTCTATTGATGTCTGTTTTCTAGCATATTCTTCCACTTTTTTGTTTACCAGCTTGTGGGTTTTGCAGTGGGTTTGCAGAGATATTTTCCACCTGTTTATCTGCAAAGCATGATCAAAACCCAACTTGCCAAAAATTCTGCAAAGCCTTCGCTCACCTCTCACCTAGTTAGCCTTCTCCTATTGCATAGACAGATGCAAACCTTGGTCTACAAAGCTTGTGGGATCTCATCCTATTGCACAGCAAACTTATTTACAGTCTTTGCAAACTGAGTCACTCCTTGCAAAGATCTGCAGGATACATGTGTTTCAGCTTATGGAAAGAACTACTACCAAGCTTCTTACTATAGAACCAAAGTTTCTCGGTTTTATAAGAAAAAGAAAATATACCTATATAAAATAGATAGAGGCTAATATATGCATGGGAGCCCAGTATAGGGTATAGCCAAAGGCTACCATCTGCATTTCCAATTAAAGAATGTTCCACTATTAGCATCTAACCATAAATTTCTGGAATCAATAAAAATCATCATCAGCTGCTCTTCACTGTAGCAACTGATGCCCAATAAACATAGTACATAAATGTAACTATTCTAAGCACTAAATCTAGTCACAGAAGGTTCAGATTCTCTCATTGGGTCATCAGGGAATACTACAGAAGTAGTGCATTCATCTTCAGCTCATCTCTCTGTCCAACCTGCTCTATGATTAGAGGATCATGGCTGCATTGATGACAGAAGAAACCATGACCTGCTAGCCTCAGAGAACAAGGTATAATAAGTCAGGACTGGATAGGGAAGAAGAATAAAACAAAATAACTAAGAAAGCACAGAGGGACCTCCAAAATAAGTAAATGTGTTTAAATTGCTGGGTAATATTTCAGGCTGAAAATGTTTCAGTGATTTATATGGTCTTTAAGCCAGTTTTAATCTAACTTGCTTGCGAAGACTAGTTAGCACTCCTCTCCTGTGAAGAGTGTATAAAATGATAAGTAATAAATACAAGTTTCCTGGTGATTTGTTACAGTACAAACAAGTAATATCATATTGCTAGGTTAGTTGAAAGGAGTATAAGCAAGTTCTAATGCAGATAGAGAAATTGAAGGAATAATTAAAAACTAAGCAAAGAATGCTAGTAACCACAATGTTTAGAAAACTCTTTGTTCTTGAAAAATTTAAAAAAGACCTGAGCATATTTCCATTTAGCACATTACACACATGTTTTGTTGCTGGTGCTGGAACCGGTGGAGGGCAAAACTTCCTTTTGGTGACAGTGGTTTTGTAGTTAATTATCTGTATGTTAGTTTATATACTGTTTGTGAGCCACAGCTATGCTTTTAAATCTTGCCATATTGCTTCTTTCCTTTAAATGAAATGTAAAATAGAAATAGCTAGAAATGGTTTTTTCCTATTGGCATACAAAAGCTACATGTATAGAAATGGATCTTCATCTTTGGACTGTACATAAAGGTTATGAGTAGGCTCCATATGATGAGTTAAAATGAATCAAACTGTTGGAAGTCATTCATTAGGTACAGCTGTCAAAGTCACTTGAGACTTAGTATTTCTTATAATTTTTCATCAAACTACTGTTGAGAATATACACATTAATGAGTCACTAGCTGCCAGATGTCATAAACAGAAGCTCTTATCATATATTAATAGTTCCAAAGATGTTCAGCATTAGCAGGAAATAATATCTGAAGTTTATGACATTTCTAGATTTCCATCTGTTCCAGGAGCTGTTCATTGCACACATGTGCCATTTCATAATGATGTCAGGTCTGAAACTATAAATCATTCTGTTTCCTAACTATGCAAGCTGTGGCAGTTGTAGACTAACAATTTACTAGGATAATGCAATGATTTGTTCACATCATCACAGTCTGGAATTAGCAGTCTTTGAAATGAGACAACCATATGGTGGCTGACTGCTAGGTGAACATATTTTCTGGACTAATATACTGTATTATAAATTACAGATTCCAATATGTATTCTTGGTAGATTTCATTTGGTACGTGTCTCTAGACACCTGTGTCAGCTCTGTAAACTGGCTGAGACCACATTAAACTAGGTCAAGGGTTTGCAACCTGCAGCTCTAGAGTGGCATGTGGCTCTTTGGCTTCTCCCTGTGGTTCTGGGCTCCAGATTCCCCTCTGCCACCAGAGAACTCTGCAGGTGGCTCATGCCAGGCTCCCCCACCACCACAGGGGACCCTGTGGGGGGCCTGCTCCTGGTTCTGGGTTTCCTTCCTCCCCCACCAGGGGACCCAACTGCAGGCACCCTTGCCCAGATGCCAGCTCCCCCCACCAGGAGGCTACACTCATTGTAGTTCTCAAAACACTTGGTTATTGAAGACATTTTAAAAAATGGCTCTTCTTATCTTTTGGGTTGCCAACTGCTGCAATAGGTGAAGCTGATAGGGTATGTCTACACTGGAGCCTTAGGTTGACTTAACCTTCCTTAAGTTGACCTAAGGAAAGCTTCATCCACATTGGAATTTATTAAGTTGACTTAAGTGCTTCCTTAAGTCAACTTAATAACACCACCTCTTAAGGCTGACTTAATGCTTAAGTCAATCTTATTAAGTCAGTGTAGACTTACGCCAGTGTAGATGGGCCATAGCCCTTAAGTTGACTTAATAAGGTTGACTTAAGTGTTAAGTCAACCTAGAAGCTGCCAGTGTGGATGTGGGCAGTCTACAGGAGTTTTGACTTAAATTTGACCATGTTAAGTTGACTGAACAGATCCTCCAGTGTAGACATACCCATAGTGTCACATAAGCTGTGGTAGTGTGCTTTACAAGTCCCTGATGGAGCACAGTATTTAAATATGGGCATAATTTTAAGCATATGCATAGTCCCAGTGACTTTGAAATTAAGCCTATACTTAAGTACGTAGCTGAATTGGGGCTTGCAAAAGAATGTGTACCAGTGAAACACAAATTATTTATTATTATTTTGTTATGTCTATACGGCTCAAGTCATGGGCTAAATTTCATTATGCTAGGTATTTTACAGACATTTAATAAAAAGCAGTCCTTTCCCTGAGACAAGAGCATGTTGCCCTGGGGAAAGATCGAGGCCCAGGCCCGGGCTTCACTCCATGGGTCCCTGTCATGCCCCCTGGCCCTGATCCGGAGTCGGGGCCAGTGGCGTTGCTGGTGCTGGGCACCCCGGGGCATGTGCCCTGAACCCCAGTGCCAGTGCCCCGGATCTCTGGCCCAGTTGGGCTGGAAATCTGGGGTCCGGCCACCAGTGGCTGTGGCAGCCCCGTCCCTGGCCAGGGATCCAGGGCCTGGTTGCCGGCAGCCACAGTGGCCCGTCCCCTCCTGGGGATGCGAGGCCTGGCTACCTGCGGCGGCGCAGACGCGCCTGCCCCTGTCCCTGGCCAGGGGGTGGGGCCTGCTGGCTGGGGGCGGGGTCTGCGGGCCGGGGTCGGGGCCTGGGCCTGTGCCCCGGGCCCCTCCCCCGTCCAGTGACGCCCCTGGTCGGGGCCCTGGGCTCCTGCCACTACCAGCCTGGCCCTGGCTCCCCAGACAGGGAGGGGGACAGGTGAGATAGTGGCTGCTGTGGGTGGCCCAGCCCAGAAGAGGCATGCGCTTCTGTGGTTGACCTGGCCCCAGCTACATGGCCAGGAGAGGCAGGCGTCACCGCAGCTGGGGACGGGGCTGGAAGAGGCAGGGGGCAAGCTAGGCATTTGGGGCACTGATGCTGGGACTCAGGGCATATGCCCTGTGTTCCAGGTGCCAGTGATGCCTCTGCCCTGAGAGGTTAACATCTAGAATTATGCTTTGTATAAAGTAGATAGTTCAAGATTTCAGACTTTTTTTAAATAGTACAAATTAAGTGTATTCATATTAAGGGGATTTTAACCTTAGTAAACATGGTCTCTTCTGCTTACTTTCATTCTTAATTATTTGTTGTTGTATATGTTTAAAGTTAGTAAGAGTCTCCAGAACCAGGCATGGATAATTCTTGTACACTGGAAAAAAAAACAAACCCAAAAAACAATATCTTATGTTAAAATGTCTATAATATGACTATGTTGTTATTTTAGTAAAATAGCACTTAGCTACTTGCCTAACCAAAGTGAAATATATTAATTTTATTAAATATCTTATTCTGTACCCCTCATGCATGCAAAATGCAGATTAACATCGTTGGGTGTTTGGGTGCACGAGGAATGTAGGAACAGTATAGGCTAGTTTAAAAATAAATAAATCACTTGCATATGAGAAATGGATAGTATATAAAAGATCCTTTAAATCTATTATCAATACTTGTGTATACCACATGTAAAGTATTATCCCAGAAATTATTTGGGACAGATTCCTCTGCAATTTCATACTGTGCGCGTTATTTTAAGATTACTTATAGATGATATGCATATACTGCTGTTTGGTTCCTTGATTTCTTAATGTTTACAAGGAGAACCCCATGGCTAGCATTCTTTCACAATTCTGTAGTATCTTTTATAGCAGTGGTTCCAACCAGTGTGCCGGGGCACACTGGTGTGCAGTGGGAATACCCAAAGTGCGCCACGAGCATCCCCGAGAGCTGGAGTTAAAATTCCCTCCCTGCTCAGCACAGCCATCTGGGCTGTGCTGGGCTGGGAAAAGGAAGGGATTAAAGTAAGGGGGAAGGCATTGGAACACAATTCCATGTCCCCAATTTTTAGGCAGGCAGCCTTCTGGCCCCCTAAGAATAGAGAAAGGCACTAGAAGGGGGAGTTCCAGGGGTCCTCCTAAAAATAGCAGGAGCAGCCCAAATGCACCATTCAGGTGACTCCACCTTAAACCTGGCTCCACCTTAAGCCCAGCCAGCGGGGAGGCTGGGAGTGTGTGAATCTCCCCCTGCAGGGCAGAGCAGCTGGTGTCAGGCAGCCTGCAAACAGCCCAGGTAAGGGCTTTGGCGGGGAGGGCTGCTGGGGGTTCGGGCACGTGTGTGTGTGTGTGTGTAGCAGAGGTGGATGTGTAGCAGAGGGTGTGTGGCTGGGGTTGTGGGGTGACTGGTTGACTGGGGCTGTGTGTAGCTGTGGGGTGGGGTGGCTGTGAGTGGGGAGGTGTAGCTGGGGGCTGGAGGGTCCATCACAGGCAGCAGGGGGCTGGGGGAGGGGAGGATGGGACCCACTGAGGTGGGAGCGAGCACCACTGGGTGACAGGGAGCCACTGTGGAGAAGGGGGAAGTGGGTGCTGCTCCATGCTGCCCTGCCGTACCTTCCCACTCCCCAGGTTCCCCCTGTCCCCCCACAAAGCCACTCCTGTTCTCCCTTCCTCTCTTCTCTCTCGCCACCCTTGTGCTGCTCCCCACATGGCTGCCTTGTCCTCATTTGCCACCCCTGCCCTGCTCTGCTCCCCACACTCACTCCTGCCACTGCAGATAACTCCTGACCTCCCCTGTTTTGCCACCCCTGCTCTGCTACCCCAGTACCCCACCTAGCAGCATTTCCGAAACACTGTGCCATGGTTCATGAATATTCATAAGTAATTTAAGTTAATTTGAATATTAGTGCATTTTATTTTATTGGTGGTGTGCCTCAAAAATTTTGAAGGTCTCATGGTATGCCACAGCAGAGAAAAGGTTTGGAACCAGCTTTATAGCATTCACAAACCACATTAATGGAATTAGCAGGCTATACATTTCCTTCTCATCAGACGTGACCAATGTCACTTCCCAGTTGTCCCAATGTCTGATTTGTCATCAACACGTGGAGCTTCTGAAGGTAAAATATTTCAGTCTTTGAATTACTGACAACTAAATTATTTCACCATGGCAGCTGCAGATGTCTAAAAAATCATTTCTGAGCTATAAAAGTTCTATAGACTTAGAGCCATTGTGAATGTGTTCCTGGCTGTCCCCTGGAGGAAAAAGCAGCAGCAGGGAGCAGTATCTCTGACTGACTGCCACTCTAGGCAGCCTTCAGCATATTTTTCCTTGCACTTTCACAGCATTCTCAGTTCTTGTGACTCTAAATAATCTGACCTCACTTCTGTACAACGATAATTTCATAGCCCATCTGTTCATATGAATTTACCTGTCAGCTGGCTGAGCTCACCTCCTTCTTACAGCCTCTTACTACCAAGAATAACAACAGCTTTCCTAACCTTCATGCGCTACCAGCTTGTCCTTCAGACACTAGGGCAATGGCTCTATTCCTGTTGGGGGCTGAGTATTATCAGCCTCTTACAGCTTGCCTGCCAATAGTGTCTCATGAGCACCGTTCTTGTTTGACACAGAAACTGAGTAAGAGGCAACATAGAACTAAGGCGGCCTTTAAGAGGGGGCAAGACGGGTGATTGTCTCGGGCCCCACAGTTCCCTGGGCTGTGAGCAGGGCGGCGCGGGGCCTGCACCATTGCCTCTCTCAATGGCCAGACTGCCCCCCCACCCCCTCCCCGTGGCCTTTGGCGCAGAGCCAAAGGCAACAGAGAATGGGAGGACGGTAGCGTAGAGCCGGCCTCTGCTCTGGGCTGGCTCTTCCCCACCCCCAGGGCAGGAAACAGCCAACCCAGGGGCACAGTGGGCCAGCTCAGTGACTGGGCTTTGCTCTCTTGCCCCTCCCCTGGGCTGGCCGTTCCACCCTGGGGGTGGGGAGGGACGGCCCAGAGGCAGAGTGGGAGAAAAGAGCCCAGCCGCTGGACCAGCTCACTCTTTCCCCAGCTTGGCACCAGGCCCCACACCCCTCTAGGGATGGCCCTGTATAGGACATAGCTTTGTGGCACTGCACATGTGAATACTCTTGGACTTTATCTACACTAACACTTATGCTGGAAAAACTTTTATTGCTCAGGGGTGTGAAAAACATCCCCCCTGAACAGCATATGTTTTGCTAGCATAAGCGCTTCCTCACCGACATAGCTACCACCACTCACGTAGATGGTTTTATTAGTTTGGTAGAAGAGCTCTTTCTCTCTCGTCAACATACAGCAGCTTCATGAGCAGTTAGCTGGCAAAAGTTATGATGCTCAGGGAAGTGTTTTTTTTCACAACCCTGAGTGACAAAAGCTTTGCCAGCATGGGTAGTAATGACAAAAGCCAGCTGTCACATGCAACTTTCTTCAACTTGATTGAGAAGAAAAAGTGAAGCCAGCTAAATACAACTTGCATCCACTTCTATCAGTTGCAATGAGCAAGTCAACAGCATTTTGTAATAGATCAGGACTGGTGCTAGATACAATCGTATTTGCATTAACGAGGGAAATTTGTGCATGGGAGTAGTAGTATTTAGTTTTTATGTATCATTTCTCATTTTTAGATCTCAAATCACTGTATGTCTTAAAAAATAAACACTATCACAATATTATAGATAGAGAAACAGAGAGCTGACATGTAGAGCCCACAGTAGAACCCAGTCCCACGAGTCACAGGGCAATACCCTATATACTGGTCAGCATTGCCTTCTGGTGGAATCTTCCCCAAGTGTAATAAAATCTTGGTTCAATGTGGATAATGCTAGAACTGCATTTCTACAAGGAGGTTGCTGTAAAGGAAAGGTTTTGACCCCATTTATCACAATCTAAAGGTGTTTCAAGGAACTGTTCCCTAAACCCCAGGTCTACAAGATTATGGTTTTGAGGAAGAAAATGCTTGTCTCAGCGGGTATGGCCACACACACTTCTTATTTTGAAACAACAGAGGTTGTTTCGAAATAAGAAGTGCCATGGCCACACGACGCACAGCCATTTCGAAACAAGCAAACAGCTTGTTTTGAAATGGCCGTGGTCGTTTTGAAACACCTTAAACCTCATTTGGTTTCGAAACAGCCCTGTTCGGACATGTTGTTTCGGAACAAAGTGTTCTGAAACAACATGTGACATTCCTCCCAGGGTGCTTAGCACCCTGGGAGGAGGGGCAGCCCCCCTCAGCACCCTGGCCAGGGTGCAGAGGGGTGTCTGCGGGGGTGGGGGGCGCGGGCCTGCGCCGCACACCGCCGGTGCCTGCAGGGGACTGCAGGCACCGGCGGAGTGCGGTGCAGCCCCACGCCTCACCTGCAGTCCCAGGCACCCGCCAGGAGAGGCGCGGGGGGGTGTCTCACCCCAGGGGCTTTAAAGCCCTGGCTGCCGCCAAACCTGGTGCCGTGGCCCTGGCGCGTGGCTGGAGCCCGCTGCTGCCAGCGCCGGAGTGAGTGCCAGCCCGGAATCCCCGGTGACGGCGCTCCTGCGGGAGGCGTGGCCGGGGCATCCCCCGCGGCCCCACCCCTGGAATCCCCCGCGGTCCCACCCCCAGAATCCCCGGCGGCCCCCGGCAGGAGTGTCGGTGCCTGGGGATTCCGGAGGCATGGCCAGGGAGTCCGGGCCAGTGCTCACTCTGGCCCCAGCAGCAGTGGGCTCCAGCCGCGCGCTGGGGCCACGCCGCCAGGTTTGGCGGCAGCCGGGGTTTAAAGCCCCTTGGGTGAGGCGCCTCCCCATGCCTCTCCTGGCGGGTGCCTGCAGGGGACTGCTGGCAACCTCCAGGTGAGGCACGGTGCCTGCAGTCCCCTGCAGGCACTGGCGGAGTGAGGCGCGGCCTTGGGCGCCTGACTCCGCTGGTGCCTGCAGCCCTCTGCAGGCACCCATGGGGTGCAGCGCCCCTCTGTACTGCACCTTGTGGATGCCTGCAGTCCCCTCCCCAGGCGAAGTAGCAGGTCCACACTGTGGACCTGCTATTTCACTCCCTTATTTCGCGGACAAAGTTTTTGTCCTGCGAAATAAGGTGTTTCGAAATAACATGTTATTTCGAAACAGCTTGTTTCAAAATGTCTTGTTTCGAAACAAGCCAGCCCCATGTGAACATAGCCAGAGACAAAGAAAAAGCATTTTGTGGAGGGTAATTTTCTTATACGAATTAGAAGAGGCAATAAAAAGGGAGGCGTTTAGGTTTGACAGTCACTAGAGGAAGTGATAATAAATCAAAAGAAAGTGGAATCCTTAGGTACTAGTAACTGCATACTATAACAATTGAGTTTGTCATACTAATGAAGAATTAAAGCATAAGCACTCACAAGGAAACTACAGAAAAATGACTCTTTTTAAACTACAAGCTACAGGATGAAGTTCTGTTGTTGGATATATTCTCTTTGGTGGGGAGAGAGAGTAAGTCAGGCCATTGCATCTCCTCTATCTTTTTCTCTCTCTTCATGGGGCAAGTAAGAGGCAGCTTACATCTCTAACTCTCTAAGTGAAAGGACATCCTGCTACTTCAACACTTTCCCAGGAAAATCACAGGACCCAGTTCTGGATTCTACTACAGCCCCTTTATGCTGGCTACAGTGGCATACAGATAGAGCCCTGTGTGGATACAAATATGTAGATCCACATCCAATCTGCAGCTGCAAGAAATTGTCTGTGGCTACCTGCATCACATCTTTGGATGCAGATATAATGCAGATATCTGCAGATTTGTAGGGCTCTACTGATCTGTAGAAGCCTGTGTGGATACAAATATGTGGATCTGCATCTGATCTAAATCTGCAAGAAATGGTTGTCTCTGTGTATCTGCATTTTATCTGCAGATATAATGCAGATATTGGCGGATTTGCAGGGCTCTACATACAGGGTCATAAACCAATGTTCCCTCTAATTTTTGTAGGCTGTTTACTAAAAATTTCTTTGTGTGCACTAATATTAACACTGTTGAGTTTTTTTCTGCATGCTTTATTTTGTTGTGTGAGCTGGTTTAATGATGCGTGCATGCGCACACATGCACAGCTTAGAGGGAACAGTGCCATAAACCCAAAGGAAGCAGACCTAGGAATCCTACAAATGTAGGAGCAGTGGACAGCCAACACTGTAGAGCTCCAAGCAGTGTAATTATACAGGAATACTCACACTCTTGCTGGCAGCTAAAAGTTAGAACAGCCTGTGCGGATGCTTTAGCTTGCATCGTCTCTTGAATGCAGTGGACCATGTAGGCGGGGACTAGCAATTTTCCCTTTTTTTAACACTAAGCCTTGCTTGGCTACAGTTCAGAATCAGCTGCCCAGTGGCCAGATTTATCTTTTTCCTCACTGTTAACCTTTATAATTAACTTAAATACCATTAGCCAAAGAAAGCAAGGAGTCTTGTGGCATTTAAAGACTAAGGCTATGTCCACGCGTAGGGCCTTGTTTTGAAATAAGTTATTTCAAAACAAGCCCTTTTGAAATAAAGCCCTTATTTCAAAATGACTTAATTCGAAATAACTAAAAGTCAATTTGAAATAAGGGAAAAGCCCCAAGGGAAATAGCATGTCCAAGCAGTGGACTTCCTATTTCGCGTTTTAGGGGAAGGGCACCCTGGGAGGTGTGGCAACATGGCCCCTTCCAGGTCATGTTGCCGCAAGTGGGGGGGTGGCTAGTAAGGAGCCTGTGCGTGCCCCAAGCTGCTTGCCCTAAGAGCAAGGAGCTTGGGGAGCCGTGGCACCCCCAGGCTCCGCTGCCCAGGTGGGGGGGGCTGCAGCCCCCGAGGGGTGGCCACTCCCCGGGCAGCTCACACCGCACCGGGCTAAGGGGAGCTGCAGCCTCCACAGGGTGAGTTGCTGCTCGGCGGCTCACCATGCAGCCCAGTCGGGGGGCTGCAGGCCGGACGGAGTGAGCCGCTGCCCGGTGGCTCAGCCTGCCACCTGCTTGAGGGGGCTGCAGTCCCCT
Organism: Podocnemis expansa; assembly: GCA_007922195.1. Taxonomy (NCBI): domain Eukaryota; kingdom Metazoa; phylum Chordata; order Testudines; family Podocnemididae; genus Podocnemis; species Podocnemis expansa. The sequence goes on along the minus strand of VOCP01057318.1, from coordinate 6,271 downwards.
GGTGGTGAGCTGGTGCTCGGTGGCTCACCCCACTGCCTGCTTAGGGGGACTGCAGCCCCCCTGGGGGTGAGCCACTGCCAGGGTGGCTCACCCTGCTGCCAGGGCTGCCCCCAAGCCCGGCGGCAGGGTCCGGCGGCGGGGTCTGGTGGCCCCCAGCTCTTCCCCCTGCTGCAGGGCGAGGGGAGCCCCACCCAGGAATCCTCCAGCACCCCCGCTGCTGCCCGGGGTGGGGCCGGAGAAGCCCCGCCCCAGGAATCCCTGGGCGCCCCAGCTGCAGCCCGGGGAGGCCCCTGCGCTGGCTGATCCACGCCAGGGTCTAGGTGAGCCAGCCAAAAGTGGCAGAACAGGAGTGCAGGGTCTGGTTTCTCAGCCACCCTTACGCCAGTGGTTGTCAAACTTTTTTCTCAGGACCCAGCTCTGGAACCCTCTGCCAGGCAGCAACCCTCCACTGAAAAAAGGTGGCCGCCACCAGAAAACTGAACAGTGACCATGGCTGCAGGAGGGGGGGCGGCAGTTAGGGGAGTTGCAATCCCTTATGGCTTTCATCCTTTCTCTTAAGGCTTCTATTGCACCTCTGAAATCTACACATCTAATTTGAGATCACCTATATGGAACATGCAGAGGGTGATCCCACATGCCATACTCCTGTCTCAAATAAGGAACTATGTCAAGTCTCTAAAATAGTCTGGAGTGTGTGTATGGGAGCTCCTTGCAAATGTGGGGAGGGTGACTGGGTGGAGAAATTAGATGGAAGTGCTGAGGCAGAGGAAGGAGAAGAGAGCCAATGCCAGGCTGGAAAGAAAGGCTGGAAGATCCCGTCTGCTGGTGAGCCAAGTCCCTCCCTTCTCCACTGCCAAATCCCAGGAACTGAAGCAGCCCCTCTGTGGTCCACTTTCACCTCTGCTCTTCATTTACTCCCTGAGTTTCCATGAACACACAATTGTCCACAACACTGTGATTGAAGGAGTGCTAGCCCTTTCTGCTTGGTCTGGTGACCCCTGGCAGTGTGCATAAGGCACCAACAGAATGGGGCAATCCACTCCCCCCTTCGGATTAGGACCTTGTTATAACTTCTCCTTCCAGCAGATCCATCCCTGAGTTGGCTTTTATTCTGTTACTCAGGCTTTCTAATTGTAGAAAAAATACTATACTTTGTAACACAGGCTCCTACTAGAACATTTTGCTTTTCTCTTCTTTTTTTAATTATTAGTCAAAAAAAATCTCTGAAGTTTTTATTCAAATCTACAAGTTATAATTTTTGTTGCAAGCAAGGGAATTCTCAACCCACTGAAAAGAGAGGTACGTCCTAATTTGCAAAAATGACTGCAGTTCCCATATCCCAGAAATGGTGGAATAAGGGGGGGGGGTTCTTAGTTTTTTCTTTTCTTCATTGGGTCTATTGATAAAAAACACAAAGGTTGCTTGCCAGTGACCTCAGTCCTTTTCATATGAATAAGAGAAGCCCAAAGAGATACTGACTCAGACAGAAGGCATAGAGGTTGCTTGAACAACAATTAGTACCACATTGTTAATTGTAATGACTACTTTTGTTGTAATGCTGATCTACTGTGTCACAACAGGCTGCATGAACACTGCCTTAAGCAACTTTCACCCCAAGCCACTCCTCTGGCCTCACAGTAGAGCCTGCCCTGTGCACTGTGCTGCCACTTTTGGTCAGCTTGCCCAGGCCCTGGCATAGGGGGGCAGCAGTGCGGCCCCACAGGGCCCCCCAAAGCATGGGGCCCTGGGTGGGTGCCCCTCTTGTCCTAACCTAGGGATGGTCCTGCTTCCTATTAGGATTACAGAGGCAAGTAGCAGTTTATTGTCTCTCTTTCTTCAGAAAGGGACAGAAGCTTCTCATGTCTTTTTCCCTCTAGGTGGGTGGTTCTCAACTTTTTGCAGGTTGTGACACACCGAGTGGTGTGTCATGAGCGACCCTACAGCACAGACTAGCCAACCCCTGACAGGTCAAATCCAGACTTCTCCCTAGGTCGCTGTGATACACCACTGTGTTTCAACACAGTAATGTGTCCAGACACAGTGGCTGAGACCATTGCTCCAGGGGCTTCAGGGACATCTCCTTTGGGAAGCCAAGGATTGGCTACACTGTCTCTCCTTCACTCCGCTTGATACTCTCCCTACCCCATCTCCCTATCTTTGATATTTATAAGGCACCTATCCCTGTGATATTTAAGTACTGGGGTATAACTCTGCTTCATGGGAAGGCAAAATTATTCCTTTTCCTCTTTCATCCCTTGTTCCCCTCTTGTGGCAAAGGGGCACTTCCCCACCACAGTTGAGAATAAATAGGGGTATTTCCCTTGTTTTCTTCCCACTCCATTTGGGAGAAGGGGTCTCCTCTCTAGGCTATACCCAGAATTAATGCTTGTCAGGAATTTTGTGATGAAACAGACCATGCCAGTTTTTTGAACCTGAAACGTTTTACGGAAATATACTGAGTTCAGTGACTTTCTGATGACACATAGACAGGATTTTGTCATAAATCCTTTTGGGCTCCTACCACTTCCCCTGGACTTTTGGGGAACCCAAGCTTCTGTGGTCTATGGTTCCAGGGCCTCCCTCCTAGGTAGATTGTCCTGGGACAGGGAACCTGATGGCTCTTAGCATCTCCAGGGTTCCTTCTGCAGAGTTGAGAACCTAGGTCCTTGACCTCTGGGGCAGCCATCTGCTCCATTTCCTCTTGAAAAAAAATCAAACTGAAACAGTTTCAGAATGGTTCGTTTCTTCTTTGAGTGAGTGTACATGTCCATTCTACTTCAGGTGTACATGTGTTCAGTGCACTGTCATCAGAGATTTTTCCATTAGTGGTGCAGCATGTGTGCCCTCTGGTGTCTCGTGCTGCTATGCAACAGGATAAAGGGCAGAGCTTCCCTCAAACCCCCTCAATTCCTTCTTAATAGGTTGTGATAGTTGGAGAGTTCTATTACTACCACAATTTTTCTCTTTTTTTAACTAGTGTGTATAGCTGGTACTTATTAACTGTTGATAGATTTAGTGTAAGAATAGTTTTAACAGTAGGTTTCCTTTGTTGGGTTTGTTTGTTTGTTTGTTTGTTTGTTTTGTGCTCTTTGGTTCCTGCCATTTGGGAACTGGTACCAGATGCTGGGGCATGCCTTGGTCCCTCGGTTTCAACTCCTGTGATGCTGATGTGTCTAGGAGAGGCTCACATCAGAGACAGATGCCAAATCTGGAGGCTTTAACCCTATAATTAAAAAAATAGAAGGAAATGAGATTAAAAAAAGCCTTTCTGATGGAGGCAGCTCTGTGAGCACCCATAGAGCCTTTCCAACTGGAGCATGTACTGAGCATTTCTGCTGCTGTGCTGGTGCAGCACACATAGAAGTTCCAGCAAGGCAGATGCACTAGCAACACAGGGGACCCTGATGTTGCTAGTTTTTAGTGTACAGCTGGAGCTCCTGTATATGCTTCATCAGCATAGCTTGTTGATTCAGCAGACGTGGATGCTATTCATAAAGACCACAGGCTCTGTGTCATGTTTGGATACTTGGAAGTTACTTACACTCAGAGGGAAACTAGCAGACAGGGACACAGAGACATGTGAACACACACAGACTGAGTTTATTCTTCAACTCAAGACCAGATGGACCTGGCTGAGCTATCCCATAACGTTTTAGCTATGTCAGCTACAGCAAGCTAGACAGGACACAGTGCCTCCCCACCCCAACATATTCCTCCTTAACGGAAACATCCATTTAACAGAACAATAAATAAACAAGGGAATGAATGTAAACTGCCTCATTTCCCGGCTAAACCCTATGGATTATTCTGCCCTGTATCTATGGATTTGCCCTAGCTACAAATTCAACAGCTGAGGAGTTTCTCTCTCTTTACATGGATTATGGCAGGCGTCTGGGTTATGTCTAGACTGGAGGCTCTATTAATTCTACGTACTTAACAAAGTTGACTTTAAGTTGACTTAAAGTCGACCATGTGAAGTTTACTCAGAGAGTCCACACTGAAAACTGTTGACTGCCTTCATCCACACTGGCAGGTGCTAGGCTGATGGAGGAGTGGTGCATTGTGGGTAGTGGTACCTGGTAGCCAGGAACTCTGGGAGGGGGCCTGGAGGCCAATTAGGTCAACTTAAGGGCTTCCCCATTTACATTGGCTTAAGTTGACCTAATAAAATTCCAGTGTAGCTGCAGGTGTCTGTAGGTCGACTTAACCTTCTTTAAGTAGACCTAAGGCTCCTGGTGTTGTCACACAGGTAGGTGTTATTGGTGCAGGTCTAACAATAGCCTTGGGTTTATCACTCGAATAGGTGAGGGTGCTGTATCTGCTGCAAGGGTGGATGGAGAAAGTAAGTCAGAAATGGTCAACTCTTGGCTCAAAGATATCTCGCATTGCAATGGTGAGGTAAGGTGTTCAATAGGAGAGGTGTCCTTTGGCCCTGTATGACCTAACAACAGCTGATCTACATGCTGCCACCAAGTGAGATAATTTGCAGTCTGGACAGTGTAGGAAACAGGTCCTGTCTGGGCAATGGCTGTACCAGGGACCTATTTAGTTTCAGAAGCATAGTTAGGAGCTAGAAAAGGCTGTCCAGGATGAAAGGTTCAGTTTTTGTTCTGCACGAACATCTGATGAGGTGGTTGTGCTGTGGATGTTGCACAGCTAATCATACTTTGGATGGTTTCAGCAGACCAAAGCAAATGTGAAGCTGTCATCCCATCACCCAGACATGGATAGTATCTGATTCTCTGGGTAGCACTAACTGAAAAAAAAGAATATCCCACAAACTTTCATCATGCTGCATTGTATTGGCAATCATGTAGGTCATCAGCAGGGCTGGAACCTGAAGATCCTCCACACAGACCTCTGTCATCTGACTTAATGGACTACCTGATAGCAACTATAGCATGTGAGCCTCTGTGTGAACCTGTACTGAAGCAGTATAGGACTCTTTTCCAATGGTTTTCATAGGTAGTTGCTGAGAACAGAGGGATAGTGAGACTCCAGGATCTTGATGTCACAGGGTAACTGACTTCTCTAAGAGGAGGTGGGGCCAGCCCCACCTTAATTAATTCCTTCTCAGTTTGAAGGGGTTGGACTAAGGAGGGTCAGGTGACTGCTTAATGGACACCTAGGCCTTGCATAAGGCTTGAGTGAGCTCAGCTTGTGGTTTGGAAACAGAGGAATGGGAAGGCTTCTTATGCAAGGCCCTGAGCTAGGTTCCGCAGGAGGTGGAATACCCTGGGGGTCAGTTCTCTAGTGGAGCAGGGAAGGACCTAAACGGCTGAGCATGGTACTCTGGGGGAACCAGCCTGGGGCTAAGTGTTCTGTCCCATACTTAAACAGACTACCATAGATAGCTTGGGAAGTGGCTGAGAACAGGGCCCATAAGATGGCCTGAAGGGAACCTCTCAAAGGCTTTGGGATGTTTTGAACTTTTGCTATGCTGAAAGGGCATAAATTTGTGAGTTGGCAAGAGGACTAAGCCACATATCCAGCACAGAGTAGTGTATAGAGAGAGCAAGAGACCCAACTCAAGGAGAGACACTGAGGCAGGTAGCATTGGTGGTGCCACACTCAGTCAGAAGGGGATGCTGCAAGGCAGCCATTCCCTGAAATTTGGATTCCATTTTGTCCTCTTGAGTACAGTGTATTTTTGTGAGCTCATACTCTTCTGCCCACTCTCCCCAAGCTTGACCACTTCTGCTCTGTTCCTTCTCAACAATCCTTGTCTTAGTGCTGTCTTTTTCCCATATTTGGTTCCTCATTCAAGTTCCATTCTCCTAATCTAGTTAGTCTCAGCCTTCACTTGCCAGGCTTCTCATCCTAGTCTCAGTTTCCTTGTCTAGTTGCCTCACCCCTATGGACTTCAGTTTCTCCCCCTCAGCCTGGCTCTTGTCCCCTCTCCCTGGCATCAAATCAGACAGCTTCCTCCTCCATGCTTCTTAGTTTCTGAGGGTGGTGGAAGGGGGAGTCCCTGTCTGTAGTTCAGTGCCTGGCCTACAGCCAGGGGTTAAAGTATAATTTGGCAGGCCCTGGAACCCTCCTAAATTTCTGGGCCCCCCTCATGCAGATCCAGGCCCCCCTTCCCACAGATCTGGGCCCCCCTTCACCCACTCCTGCTAGTGCCCCCCAAACACCTGCCCCCCACCCCAGCTATTGGCCCGCAAACTCCTGCCCCCAACCCCAACTACTGCTCCCCCCACACCTACCCTCCACCCCAGCTACTGCCCCCCATGTTCTCCTCTTAGCCCCCATCCTGACCCCTTCTTCCTAA
>VOCP01057317.1:0-18787 GCA_007922195.1 Podocnemis expansa | reverse complement strand
GGTCTTTGGACTCTGTCTCTGAAAGGCATGGGGTTGAATCTCTGAGCAGTGACTCAGGATTCAGTCCTTGAGCTGGGTCTCAGGATCTAGTCTCAGAAGGGCTTCCAATAAAACTCACAGGCAAGCAGATAACTTAGTCCTGCTGTAAGCCTGGTGAGCAACTCTTGAGCTCCGGTCACCGAGCAATTGCACCTGCAAGCCGCTGAACGTTCCAAGCCACGCCTGAGCTCCGGTCGCCGAGCAACTGCACCTGCAAGCCGCTGAACATTCCAAGCCGTGCCTGAACTCCAGTCTCCCTGGCAACCAGGCCTGAGCTGAGCAAAGCCTGAGAGCAACGAACAGCGCCAGCTTGCAGCCGCTGACATCTGAAGAAAGATACCGGGTTTCTCAAGCTTCTGGGGTAAGAAAAGGGTCCCAAGGAAGGGAGGAACACCTATAGGAAACAGTATTGGGGAAGTCCAAGCCTTATTTTTAGAAGGAAATTGCTTAAGATAAGTGAGACAAGTAACCCAGCCTAAGACTTTAAGGAGTAACAGTAAGAACTGAGATCTCTCCATTCAGTCAGTGACTGGCCCTCACTTGCTGAATGTTCTTTTATATACCTCAATTTTTTTATGTTATTATTGTAAGTTAAATGTTGTATCTTTATGTTATAATTGTCTAAAGTAGTTTTAATGCATTAAGATTAATGTGAAGTGGTTTTTATTAAAGGAATAGAAGCTTCTTATTAATTGCTTATGATAGATATTATAATAAATCTGATTTTTGGCATTTGACAAATTATTGGCTCTAAATCCTTTATTGTTTTTGGTCTGTGCTTGATCGGTGGGCTGTAGCCGTATCCCCCACTTGGGACATTTACCCTGGGGTTCCGGTATCTGTCCATTTAGGTGAAAAATGGACTCCGTTGCTCCTGAGGGTTTTCCAAATTGAACCCCAGACTGCGGGACAGTCTGGAAATTAGTAAATTAGTAAATTCGATTTTTATTTGGGGTAACAAGAAGGTGAGCTTGCAAAGAACTGGGAGCCTGGAAGTCCTGTAAGATCCAGCTGAGTGGCAATCCTGCAGGTGGGCAGCTGATGAGCCAGGGAAGCCATGGCTCTCAAGCTCTCTGCTGGGCAGGTTGCCAAGGAACTCAGGAGGCAGGGGAGCTGCGAGGACACCAGGCAGGCTTCTGTCTAAAGATTAGTTGAAATCATTACATCCCTAAAGATCTTTTCACTTTCAGTTAATCTTGTTGCCAAATTCTATAATTCTTTAGGAATCTGGGATAACCAATATAGATTTGATAGACCAATTTGAAGGACAAGTGTTCTTCGTCCAGATTGACTACAGGTATGTTAATTAAAGAGGACTTCCTCCCTGAAAACAAGTGGTCAAGGAGTACTCAGACTGAACAATTCTTTATTGCTAGCCACATAAAGCAAGTGACGGATAAGAATATAAATGAATAGGATGTGGAATAAATGGTAAAGAAATACATCATTACATTTCTTTAATAACTATCAACAGTATTGCTGCTAAGATTTCCTATCTTTAAGATACAATTGCAAAAGCTGTAGTCACACCTGAAGTGAAGATAAAGTTGAAGTACTAAGCTAACAATTCTAAAACTGATCAACTAAAATAAAACAAAGAAACCTAGCTGAAAGAAGTCAGGTAAAGTGTTGCTGTAGGCCTGTGCAGTTTCCTTTTGTTTTGTTTGAATTCATCGGCCAGAAATTGGAAGCTTCAACCCCTCTACAAATTTCAGGGCTTTAAATACCCTTTTTGCACAGCATGCGGGGGGTGAGGGGGTGGGTTACCTTTTATACCCTTCCAAAAATAAATTGAATTATCTCATTCTTCCTGGCCCAAATACATGTATTTTCCAGAAATTGCTGGGGGTACTCTCAGATTATTGGTTGAGGGGTCTATTGATGTCTGTTTTCTAGCATATTCTTCCACTTTTTTGTTTACCAGCTTGTGGGTTTTGCAGTGGGTTTGCAGAGATATTTTCCACCTGTTTATCTGCAAAGCATGATCAAAACCCAACTTGCCAAAAATTCTGCAAAGCCTTCGCTCACCTCTCACCTAGTTAGCCTTCTCCTATTGCATAGACAGATGCAAACCTTGGTCTACAAAGCTTGTGGGATCTCATCCTATTGCACAGCAAACTTATTTACAGTCTTTGCAAACTGAGTCACTCCTTGCAAAGATCTGCAGGATACATGTGTTTCAGCTTATGGAAAGAACTACTACCAAGCTTCTTACTATAGAACCAAAGTTTCTCGGTTTTATAAGAAAAAGAAAATATACCTATATAAAATAGATAGAGGCTAATATATGCATGGGAGCCCAGTATAGGGTATAGCCAAAGGCTACCATCTGCATTTCCAATTAAAGAATGTTCCACTATTAGCATCTAACCATAAATTTCTGGAATCAATAAAAATCATCATCAGCTGCTCTTCACTGTAGCAACTGATGCCCAATAAACATAGTACATAAATGTAACTATTCTAAGCACTAAATCTAGTCACAGAAGGTTCAGATTCTCTCATTGGGTCATCAGGGAATACTACAGAAGTAGTGCATTCATCTTCAGCTCATCTCTCTGTCCAACCTGCTCTATGATTAGAGGATCATGGCTGCATTGATGACAGAAGAAACCATGACCTGCTAGCCTCAGAGAACAAGGTATAATAAGTCAGGACTGGATAGGGAAGAAGAATAAAACAAAATAACTAAGAAAGCACAGAGGGACCTCCAAAATAAGTAAATGTGTTTAAATTGCTGGGTAATATTTCAGGCTGAAAATGTTTCAGTGATTTATATGGTCTTTAAGCCAGTTTTAATCTAACTTGCTTGCGAAGACTAGTTAGCACTCCTCTCCTGTGAAGAGTGTATAAAATGATAAGTAATAAATACAAGTTTCCTGGTGATTTGTTACAGTACAAACAAGTAATATCATATTGCTAGGTTAGTTGAAAGGAGTATAAGCAAGTTCTAATGCAGATAGAGAAATTGAAGGAATAATTAAAAACTAAGCAAAGAATGCTAGTAACCACAATGTTTAGAAAACTCTTTGTTCTTGAAAAATTTAAAAAAGACCTGAGCATATTTCCATTTAGCACATTACACACATGTTTTGTTGCTGGTGCTGGAACCGGTGGAGGGCAAAACTTCCTTTTGGTGACAGTGGTTTTGTAGTTAATTATCTGTATGTTAGTTTATATACTGTTTGTGAGCCACAGCTATGCTTTTAAATCTTGCCATATTGCTTCTTTCCTTTAAATGAAATGTAAAATAGAAATAGCTAGAAATGGTTTTTTCCTATTGGCATACAAAAGCTACATGTATAGAAATGGATCTTCATCTTTGGACTGTACATAAAGGTTATGAGTAGGCTCCATATGATGAGTTAAAATGAATCAAACTGTTGGAAGTCATTCATTAGGTACAGCTGTCAAAGTCACTTGAGACTTAGTATTTCTTATAATTTTTCATCAAACTACTGTTGAGAATATACACATTAATGAGTCACTAGCTGCCAGATGTCATAAACAGAAGCTCTTATCATATATTAATAGTTCCAAAGATGTTCAGCATTAGCAGGAAATAATATCTGAAGTTTATGACATTTCTAGATTTCCATCTGTTCCAGGAGCTGTTCATTGCACACATGTGCCATTTCATAATGATGTCAGGTCTGAAACTATAAATCATTCTGTTTCCTAACTATGCAAGCTGTGGCAGTTGTAGACTAACAATTTACTAGGATAATGCAATGATTTGTTCACATCATCACAGTCTGGAATTAGCAGTCTTTGAAATGAGACAACCATATGGTGGCTGACTGCTAGGTGAACATATTTTCTGGACTAATATACTGTATTATAAATTACAGATTCCAATATGTATTCTTGGTAGATTTCATTTGGTACGTGTCTCTAGACACCTGTGTCAGCTCTGTAAACTGGCTGAGACCACATTAAACTAGGTCAAGGGTTTGCAACCTGCAGCTCTAGAGTGGCATGTGGCTCTTTGGCTTCTCCCTGTGGTTCTGGGCTCCAGATTCCCCTCTGCCACCAGAGAACTCTGCAGGTGGCTCATGCCAGGCTCCCCCACCACCACAGGGGACCCTGTGGGGGGCCTGCTCCTGGTTCTGGGTTTCCTTCCTCCCCCACCAGGGGACCCAACTGCAGGCACCCTTGCCCAGATGCCAGCTCCCCCCACCAGGAGGCTACACTCATTGTAGTTCTCAAAACACTTGGTTATTGAAGACATTTTAAAAAATGGCTCTTCTTATCTTTTGGGTTGCCAACTGCTGCAATAGGTGAAGCTGATAGGGTATGTCTACACTGGAGCCTTAGGTTGACTTAACCTTCCTTAAGTTGACCTAAGGAAAGCTTCATCCACATTGGAATTTATTAAGTTGACTTAAGTGCTTCCTTAAGTCAACTTAATAACACCACCTCTTAAGGCTGACTTAATGCTTAAGTCAATCTTATTAAGTCAGTGTAGACTTACGCCAGTGTAGATGGGCCATAGCCCTTAAGTTGACTTAATAAGGTTGACTTAAGTGTTAAGTCAACCTAGAAGCTGCCAGTGTGGATGTGGGCAGTCTACAGGAGTTTTGACTTAAATTTGACCATGTTAAGTTGACTGAACAGATCCTCCAGTGTAGACATACCCATAGTGTCACATAAGCTGTGGTAGTGTGCTTTACAAGTCCCTGATGGAGCACAGTATTTAAATATGGGCATAATTTTAAGCATATGCATAGTCCCAGTGACTTTGAAATTAAGCCTATACTTAAGTACGTAGCTGAATTGGGGCTTGCAAAAGAATGTGTACCAGTGAAACACAAATTATTTATTATTATTTTGTTATGTCTATACGGCTCAAGTCATGGGCTAAATTTCATTATGCTAGGTATTTTACAGACATTTAATAAAAAGCAGTCCTTTCCCTGAGACAAGAGCATGTTGCCCTGGGGAAAGATCGAGGCCCAGGCCCGGGCTTCACTCCATGGGTCCCTGTCATGCCCCCTGGCCCTGATCCGGAGTCGGGGCCAGTGGCGTTGCTGGTGCTGGGCACCCCGGGGCATGTGCCCTGAACCCCAGTGCCAGTGCCCCGGATCTCTGGCCCAGTTGGGCTGGAAATCTGGGGTCCGGCCACCAGTGGCTGTGGCAGCCCCGTCCCTGGCCAGGGATCCAGGGCCTGGTTGCCGGCAGCCACAGTGGCCCGTCCCCTCCTGGGGATGCGAGGCCTGGCTACCTGCGGCGGCGCAGACGCGCCTGCCCCTGTCCCTGGCCAGGGGGTGGGGCCTGCTGGCTGGGGGCGGGGTCTGCGGGCCGGGGTCGGGGCCTGGGCCTGTGCCCCGGGCCCCTCCCCCGTCCAGTGACGCCCCTGGTCGGGGCCCTGGGCTCCTGCCACTACCAGCCTGGCCCTGGCTCCCCAGACAGGGAGGGGGACAGGTGAGATAGTGGCTGCTGTGGGTGGCCCAGCCCAGAAGAGGCATGCGCTTCTGTGGTTGACCTGGCCCCAGCTACATGGCCAGGAGAGGCAGGCGTCACCGCAGCTGGGGACGGGGCTGGAAGAGGCAGGGGGCAAGCTAGGCATTTGGGGCACTGATGCTGGGACTCAGGGCATATGCCCTGTGTTCCAGGTGCCAGTGATGCCTCTGCCCTGAGAGGTTAACATCTAGAATTATGCTTTGTATAAAGTAGATAGTTCAAGATTTCAGACTTTTTTTAAATAGTACAAATTAAGTGTATTCATATTAAGGGGATTTTAACCTTAGTAAACATGGTCTCTTCTGCTTACTTTCATTCTTAATTATTTGTTGTTGTATATGTTTAAAGTTAGTAAGAGTCTCCAGAACCAGGCATGGATAATTCTTGTACACTGGAAAAAAAAACAAACCCAAAAAACAATATCTTATGTTAAAATGTCTATAATATGACTATGTTGTTATTTTAGTAAAATAGCACTTAGCTACTTGCCTAACCAAAGTGAAATATATTAATTTTATTAAATATCTTATTCTGTACCCCTCATGCATGCAAAATGCAGATTAACATCGTTGGGTGTTTGGGTGCACGAGGAATGTAGGAACAGTATAGGCTAGTTTAAAAATAAATAAATCACTTGCATATGAGAAATGGATAGTATATAAAAGATCCTTTAAATCTATTATCAATACTTGTGTATACCACATGTAAAGTATTATCCCAGAAATTATTTGGGACAGATTCCTCTGCAATTTCATACTGTGCGCGTTATTTTAAGATTACTTATAGATGATATGCATATACTGCTGTTTGGTTCCTTGATTTCTTAATGTTTACAAGGAGAACCCCATGGCTAGCATTCTTTCACAATTCTGTAGTATCTTTTATAGCAGTGGTTCCAACCAGTGTGCCGGGGCACACTGGTGTGCAGTGGGAATACCCAAAGTGCGCCACGAGCATCCCCGAGAGCTGGAGTTAAAATTCCCTCCCTGCTCAGCACAGCCATCTGGGCTGTGCTGGGCTGGGAAAAGGAAGGGATTAAAGTAAGGGGGAAGGCATTGGAACACAATTCCATGTCCCCAATTTTTAGGCAGGCAGCCTTCTGGCCCCCTAAGAATAGAGAAAGGCACTAGAAGGGGGAGTTCCAGGGGTCCTCCTAAAAATAGCAGGAGCAGCCCAAATGCACCATTCAGGTGACTCCACCTTAAACCTGGCTCCACCTTAAGCCCAGCCAGCGGGGAGGCTGGGAGTGTGTGAATCTCCCCCTGCAGGGCAGAGCAGCTGGTGTCAGGCAGCCTGCAAACAGCCCAGGTAAGGGCTTTGGCGGGGAGGGCTGCTGGGGGTTCGGGCACGTGTGTGTGTGTGTGTGTAGCAGAGGTGGATGTGTAGCAGAGGGTGTGTGGCTGGGGTTGTGGGGTGACTGGTTGACTGGGGCTGTGTGTAGCTGTGGGGTGGGGTGGCTGTGAGTGGGGAGGTGTAGCTGGGGGCTGGAGGGTCCATCACAGGCAGCAGGGGGCTGGGGGAGGGGAGGATGGGACCCACTGAGGTGGGAGCGAGCACCACTGGGTGACAGGGAGCCACTGTGGAGAAGGGGGAAGTGGGTGCTGCTCCATGCTGCCCTGCCGTACCTTCCCACTCCCCAGGTTCCCCCTGTCCCCCCACAAAGCCACTCCTGTTCTCCCTTCCTCTCTTCTCTCTCGCCACCCTTGTGCTGCTCCCCACATGGCTGCCTTGTCCTCATTTGCCACCCCTGCCCTGCTCTGCTCCCCACACTCACTCCTGCCACTGCAGATAACTCCTGACCTCCCCTGTTTTGCCACCCCTGCTCTGCTACCCCAGTACCCCACCTAGCAGCATTTCCGAAACACTGTGCCATGGTTCATGAATATTCATAAGTAATTTAAGTTAATTTGAATATTAGTGCATTTTATTTTATTGGTGGTGTGCCTCAAAAATTTTGAAGGTCTCATGGTATGCCACAGCAGAGAAAAGGTTTGGAACCAGCTTTATAGCATTCACAAACCACATTAATGGAATTAGCAGGCTATACATTTCCTTCTCATCAGACGTGACCAATGTCACTTCCCAGTTGTCCCAATGTCTGATTTGTCATCAACACGTGGAGCTTCTGAAGGTAAAATATTTCAGTCTTTGAATTACTGACAACTAAATTATTTCACCATGGCAGCTGCAGATGTCTAAAAAATCATTTCTGAGCTATAAAAGTTCTATAGACTTAGAGCCATTGTGAATGTGTTCCTGGCTGTCCCCTGGAGGAAAAAGCAGCAGCAGGGAGCAGTATCTCTGACTGACTGCCACTCTAGGCAGCCTTCAGCATATTTTTCCTTGCACTTTCACAGCATTCTCAGTTCTTGTGACTCTAAATAATCTGACCTCACTTCTGTACAACGATAATTTCATAGCCCATCTGTTCATATGAATTTACCTGTCAGCTGGCTGAGCTCACCTCCTTCTTACAGCCTCTTACTACCAAGAATAACAACAGCTTTCCTAACCTTCATGCGCTACCAGCTTGTCCTTCAGACACTAGGGCAATGGCTCTATTCCTGTTGGGGGCTGAGTATTATCAGCCTCTTACAGCTTGCCTGCCAATAGTGTCTCATGAGCACCGTTCTTGTTTGACACAGAAACTGAGTAAGAGGCAACATAGAACTAAGGCGGCCTTTAAGAGGGGGCAAGACGGGTGATTGTCTCGGGCCCCACAGTTCCCTGGGCTGTGAGCAGGGCGGCGCGGGGCCTGCACCATTGCCTCTCTCAATGGCCAGACTGCCCCCCCACCCCCTCCCCGTGGCCTTTGGCGCAGAGCCAAAGGCAACAGAGAATGGGAGGACGGTAGCGTAGAGCCGGCCTCTGCTCTGGGCTGGCTCTTCCCCACCCCCAGGGCAGGAAACAGCCAACCCAGGGGCACAGTGGGCCAGCTCAGTGACTGGGCTTTGCTCTCTTGCCCCTCCCCTGGGCTGGCCGTTCCACCCTGGGGGTGGGGAGGGACGGCCCAGAGGCAGAGTGGGAGAAAAGAGCCCAGCCGCTGGACCAGCTCACTCTTTCCCCAGCTTGGCACCAGGCCCCACACCCCTCTAGGGATGGCCCTGTATAGGACATAGCTTTGTGGCACTGCACATGTGAATACTCTTGGACTTTATCTACACTAACACTTATGCTGGAAAAACTTTTATTGCTCAGGGGTGTGAAAAACATCCCCCCTGAACAGCATATGTTTTGCTAGCATAAGCGCTTCCTCACCGACATAGCTACCACCACTCACGTAGATGGTTTTATTAGTTTGGTAGAAGAGCTCTTTCTCTCTCGTCAACATACAGCAGCTTCATGAGCAGTTAGCTGGCAAAAGTTATGATGCTCAGGGAAGTGTTTTTTTTCACAACCCTGAGTGACAAAAGCTTTGCCAGCATGGGTAGTAATGACAAAAGCCAGCTGTCACATGCAACTTTCTTCAACTTGATTGAGAAGAAAAAGTGAAGCCAGCTAAATACAACTTGCATCCACTTCTATCAGTTGCAATGAGCAAGTCAACAGCATTTTGTAATAGATCAGGACTGGTGCTAGATACAATCGTATTTGCATTAACGAGGGAAATTTGTGCATGGGAGTAGTAGTATTTAGTTTTTATGTATCATTTCTCATTTTTAGATCTCAAATCACTGTATGTCTTAAAAAATAAACACTATCACAATATTATAGATAGAGAAACAGAGAGCTGACATGTAGAGCCCACAGTAGAACCCAGTCCCACGAGTCACAGGGCAATACCCTATATACTGGTCAGCATTGCCTTCTGGTGGAATCTTCCCCAAGTGTAATAAAATCTTGGTTCAATGTGGATAATGCTAGAACTGCATTTCTACAAGGAGGTTGCTGTAAAGGAAAGGTTTTGACCCCATTTATCACAATCTAAAGGTGTTTCAAGGAACTGTTCCCTAAACCCCAGGTCTACAAGATTATGGTTTTGAGGAAGAAAATGCTTGTCTCAGCGGGTATGGCCACACACACTTCTTATTTTGAAACAACAGAGGTTGTTTCGAAATAAGAAGTGCCATGGCCACACGACGCACAGCCATTTCGAAACAAGCAAACAGCTTGTTTTGAAATGGCCGTGGTCGTTTTGAAACACCTTAAACCTCATTTGGTTTCGAAACAGCCCTGTTCGGACATGTTGTTTCGGAACAAAGTGTTCTGAAACAACATGTGACATTCCTCCCAGGGTGCTTAGCACCCTGGGAGGAGGGGCAGCCCCCCTCAGCACCCTGGCCAGGGTGCAGAGGGGTGTCTGCGGGGGTGGGGGGCGCGGGCCTGCGCCGCACACCGCCGGTGCCTGCAGGGGACTGCAGGCACCGGCGGAGTGCGGTGCAGCCCCACGCCTCACCTGCAGTCCCAGGCACCCGCCAGGAGAGGCGCGGGGGGGTGTCTCACCCCAGGGGCTTTAAAGCCCTGGCTGCCGCCAAACCTGGTGCCGTGGCCCTGGCGCGTGGCTGGAGCCCGCTGCTGCCAGCGCCGGAGTGAGTGCCAGCCCGGAATCCCCGGTGACGGCGCTCCTGCGGGAGGCGTGGCCGGGGCATCCCCCGCGGCCCCACCCCTGGAATCCCCCGCGGTCCCACCCCCAGAATCCCCGGCGGCCCCCGGCAGGAGTGTCGGTGCCTGGGGATTCCGGAGGCATGGCCAGGGAGTCCGGGCCAGTGCTCACTCTGGCCCCAGCAGCAGTGGGCTCCAGCCGCGCGCTGGGGCCACGCCGCCAGGTTTGGCGGCAGCCGGGGTTTAAAGCCCCTTGGGTGAGGCGCCTCCCCATGCCTCTCCTGGCGGGTGCCTGCAGGGGACTGCTGGCAACCTCCAGGTGAGGCACGGTGCCTGCAGTCCCCTGCAGGCACTGGCGGAGTGAGGCGCGGCCTTGGGCGCCTGACTCCGCTGGTGCCTGCAGCCCTCTGCAGGCACCCATGGGGTGCAGCGCCCCTCTGTACTGCACCTTGTGGATGCCTGCAGTCCCCTCCCCAGGCGAAGTAGCAGGTCCACACTGTGGACCTGCTATTTCACTCCCTTATTTCGCGGACAAAGTTTTTGTCCTGCGAAATAAGGTGTTTCGAAATAACATGTTATTTCGAAACAGCTTGTTTCAAAATGTCTTGTTTCGAAACAAGCCAGCCCCATGTGAACATAGCCAGAGACAAAGAAAAAGCATTTTGTGGAGGGTAATTTTCTTATACGAATTAGAAGAGGCAATAAAAAGGGAGGCGTTTAGGTTTGACAGTCACTAGAGGAAGTGATAATAAATCAAAAGAAAGTGGAATCCTTAGGTACTAGTAACTGCATACTATAACAATTGAGTTTGTCATACTAATGAAGAATTAAAGCATAAGCACTCACAAGGAAACTACAGAAAAATGACTCTTTTTAAACTACAAGCTACAGGATGAAGTTCTGTTGTTGGATATATTCTCTTTGGTGGGGAGAGAGAGTAAGTCAGGCCATTGCATCTCCTCTATCTTTTTCTCTCTCTTCATGGGGCAAGTAAGAGGCAGCTTACATCTCTAACTCTCTAAGTGAAAGGACATCCTGCTACTTCAACACTTTCCCAGGAAAATCACAGGACCCAGTTCTGGATTCTACTACAGCCCCTTTATGCTGGCTACAGTGGCATACAGATAGAGCCCTGTGTGGATACAAATATGTAGATCCACATCCAATCTGCAGCTGCAAGAAATTGTCTGTGGCTACCTGCATCACATCTTTGGATGCAGATATAATGCAGATATCTGCAGATTTGTAGGGCTCTACTGATCTGTAGAAGCCTGTGTGGATACAAATATGTGGATCTGCATCTGATCTAAATCTGCAAGAAATGGTTGTCTCTGTGTATCTGCATTTTATCTGCAGATATAATGCAGATATTGGCGGATTTGCAGGGCTCTACATACAGGGTCATAAACCAATGTTCCCTCTAATTTTTGTAGGCTGTTTACTAAAAATTTCTTTGTGTGCACTAATATTAACACTGTTGAGTTTTTTTCTGCATGCTTTATTTTGTTGTGTGAGCTGGTTTAATGATGCGTGCATGCGCACACATGCACAGCTTAGAGGGAACAGTGCCATAAACCCAAAGGAAGCAGACCTAGGAATCCTACAAATGTAGGAGCAGTGGACAGCCAACACTGTAGAGCTCCAAGCAGTGTAATTATACAGGAATACTCACACTCTTGCTGGCAGCTAAAAGTTAGAACAGCCTGTGCGGATGCTTTAGCTTGCATCGTCTCTTGAATGCAGTGGACCATGTAGGCGGGGACTAGCAATTTTCCCTTTTTTTAACACTAAGCCTTGCTTGGCTACAGTTCAGAATCAGCTGCCCAGTGGCCAGATTTATCTTTTTCCTCACTGTTAACCTTTATAATTAACTTAAATACCATTAGCCAAAGAAAGCAAGGAGTCTTGTGGCATTTAAAGACTAAGGCTATGTCCACGCGTAGGGCCTTGTTTTGAAATAAGTTATTTCAAAACAAGCCCTTTTGAAATAAAGCCCTTATTTCAAAATGACTTAATTCGAAATAACTAAAAGTCAATTTGAAATAAGGGAAAAGCCCCAAGGGAAATAGCATGTCCAAGCAGTGGACTTCCTATTTCGCGTTTTAGGGGAAGGGCACCCTGGGAGGTGTGGCAACATGGCCCCTTCCAGGTCATGTTGCCGCAAGTGGGGGGGTGGCTAGTAAGGAGCCTGTGCGTGCCCCAAGCTGCTTGCCCTAAGAGCAAGGAGCTTGGGGAGCCGTGGCACCCCCAGGCTCCGCTGCCCAGGTGGGGGGGGCTGCAGCCCCCGAGGGGTGGCCACTCCCCGGGCAGCTCACACCGCACCGGGCTAAGGGGAGCTGCAGCCTCCACAGGGTGAGTTGCTGCTCGGCGGCTCACCATGCAGCCCAGTCGGGGGGCTGCAGGCCGGACGGAGTGAGCCGCTGCCCGGTGGCTCAGCCTGCCACCTGCTTGAGGGGGCTGCAGTCCCCTGGTGGTGAGCTGGTGCTCGGTGGCTCACCCCACTGCCTGCTTAGGGGGACTGCAGCCCCCCTGGGGGTGAGCCACTGCCAGGGTGGCTCACCCTGCTGCCAGGGCTGCCCCCAAGCCCGGCGGCAGGGTCCGGCGGCGGGGTCTGGTGGCCCCCAGCTCTTCCCCCTGCTGCAGGGCGAGGGGAGCCCCACCCAGGAATCCTCCAGCACCCCCGCTGCTGCCCGGGGTGGGGCCGGAGAAGCCCCGCCCCAGGAATCCCTGGGCGCCCCAGCTGCAGCCCGGGGAGGCCCCTGCGCTGGCTGATCCACGCCAGGGTCTAGGTGAGCCAGCCAAAAGTGGCAGAACAGGAGTGCAGGGTCTGGTTTCTCAGCCACCCTTACGCCAGTGGTTGTCAAACTTTTTTCTCAGGACCCAGCTCTGGAACCCTCTGCCAGGCAGCAACCCTCCACTGAAAAAAGGTGGCCGCCACCAGAAAACTGAACAGTGACCATGGCTGCAGGAGGGGGGGCGGCAGTTAGGGGAGTTGCAATCCCTTATGGCTTTCATCCTTTCTCTTAAGGCTTCTATTGCACCTCTGAAATCTACACATCTAATTTGAGATCACCTATATGGAACATGCAGAGGGTGATCCCACATGCCATACTCCTGTCTCAAATAAGGAACTATGTCAAGTCTCTAAAATAGTCTGGAGTGTGTGTATGGGAGCTCCTTGCAAATGTGGGGAGGGTGACTGGGTGGAGAAATTAGATGGAAGTGCTGAGGCAGAGGAAGGAGAAGAGAGCCAATGCCAGGCTGGAAAGAAAGGCTGGAAGATCCCGTCTGCTGGTGAGCCAAGTCCCTCCCTTCTCCACTGCCAAATCCCAGGAACTGAAGCAGCCCCTCTGTGGTCCACTTTCACCTCTGCTCTTCATTTACTCCCTGAGTTTCCATGAACACACAATTGTCCACAACACTGTGATTGAAGGAGTGCTAGCCCTTTCTGCTTGGTCTGGTGACCCCTGGCAGTGTGCATAAGGCACCAACAGAATGGGGCAATCCACTCCCCCCTTCGGATTAGGACCTTGTTATAACTTCTCCTTCCAGCAGATCCATCCCTGAGTTGGCTTTTATTCTGTTACTCAGGCTTTCTAATTGTAGAAAAAATACTATACTTTGTAACACAGGCTCCTACTAGAACATTTTGCTTTTCTCTTCTTTTTTTAATTATTAGTCAAAAAAAATCTCTGAAGTTTTTATTCAAATCTACAAGTTATAATTTTTGTTGCAAGCAAGGGAATTCTCAACCCACTGAAAAGAGAGGTACGTCCTAATTTGCAAAAATGACTGCAGTTCCCATATCCCAGAAATGGTGGAATAAGGGGGGGGGGTTCTTAGTTTTTTCTTTTCTTCATTGGGTCTATTGATAAAAAACACAAAGGTTGCTTGCCAGTGACCTCAGTCCTTTTCATATGAATAAGAGAAGCCCAAAGAGATACTGACTCAGACAGAAGGCATAGAGGTTGCTTGAACAACAATTAGTACCACATTGTTAATTGTAATGACTACTTTTGTTGTAATGCTGATCTACTGTGTCACAACAGGCTGCATGAACACTGCCTTAAGCAACTTTCACCCCAAGCCACTCCTCTGGCCTCACAGTAGAGCCTGCCCTGTGCACTGTGCTGCCACTTTTGGTCAGCTTGCCCAGGCCCTGGCATAGGGGGGCAGCAGTGCGGCCCCACAGGGCCCCCCAAAGCATGGGGCCCTGGGTGGGTGCCCCTCTTGTCCTAACCTAGGGATGGTCCTGCTTCCTATTAGGATTACAGAGGCAAGTAGCAGTTTATTGTCTCTCTTTCTTCAGAAAGGGACAGAAGCTTCTCATGTCTTTTTCCCTCTAGGTGGGTGGTTCTCAACTTTTTGCAGGTTGTGACACACCGAGTGGTGTGTCATGAGCGACCCTACAGCACAGACTAGCCAACCCCTGACAGGTCAAATCCAGACTTCTCCCTAGGTCGCTGTGATACACCACTGTGTTTCAACACAGTAATGTGTCCAGACACAGTGGCTGAGACCATTGCTCCAGGGGCTTCAGGGACATCTCCTTTGGGAAGCCAAGGATTGGCTACACTGTCTCTCCTTCACTCCGCTTGATACTCTCCCTACCCCATCTCCCTATCTTTGATATTTATAAGGCACCTATCCCTGTGATATTTAAGTACTGGGGTATAACTCTGCTTCATGGGAAGGCAAAATTATTCCTTTTCCTCTTTCATCCCTTGTTCCCCTCTTGTGGCAAAGGGGCACTTCCCCACCACAGTTGAGAATAAATAGGGGTATTTCCCTTGTTTTCTTCCCACTCCATTTGGGAGAAGGGGTCTCCTCTCTAGGCTATACCCAGAATTAATGCTTGTCAGGAATTTTGTGATGAAACAGACCATGCCAGTTTTTTGAACCTGAAACGTTTTACGGAAATATACTGAGTTCAGTGACTTTCTGATGACACATAGACAGGATTTTGTCATAAATCCTTTTGGGCTCCTACCACTTCCCCTGGACTTTTGGGGAACCCAAGCTTCTGTGGTCTATGGTTCCAGGGCCTCCCTCCTAGGTAGATTGTCCTGGGACAGGGAACCTGATGGCTCTTAGCATCTCCAGGGTTCCTTCTGCAGAGTTGAGAACCTAGGTCCTTGACCTCTGGGGCAGCCATCTGCTCCATTTCCTCTTGAAAAAAAATCAAACTGAAACAGTTTCAGAATGGTTCGTTTCTTCTTTGAGTGAGTGTACATGTCCATTCTACTTCAGGTGTACATGTGTTCAGTGCACTGTCATCAGAGATTTTTCCATTAGTGGTGCAGCATGTGTGCCCTCTGGTGTCTCGTGCTGCTATGCAACAGGATAAAGGGCAGAGCTTCCCTCAAACCCCCTCAATTCCTTCTTAATAGGTTGTGATAGTTGGAGAGTTCTATTACTACCACAATTTTTCTCTTTTTTTAACTAGTGTGTATAGCTGGTACTTATTAACTGTTGATAGATTTAGTGTAAGAATAGTTTTAACAGTAGGTTTCCTTTGTTGGGTTTGTTTGTTTGTTTGTTTGTTTGTTTTGTGCTCTTTGGTTCCTGCCATTTGGGAACTGGTACCAGATGCTGGGGCATGCCTTGGTCCCTCGGTTTCAACTCCTGTGATGCTGATGTGTCTAGGAGAGGCTCACATCAGAGACAGATGCCAAATCTGGAGGCTTTAACCCTATAATTAAAAAAATAGAAGGAAATGAGATTAAAAAAAGCCTTTCTGATGGAGGCAGCTCTGTGAGCACCCATAGAGCCTTTCCAACTGGAGCATGTACTGAGCATTTCTGCTGCTGTGCTGGTGCAGCACACATAGAAGTTCCAGCAAGGCAGATGCACTAGCAACACAGGGGACCCTGATGTTGCTAGTTTTTAGTGTACAGCTGGAGCTCCTGTATATGCTTCATCAGCATAGCTTGTTGATTCAGCAGACGTGGATGCTATTCATAAAGACCACAGGCTCTGTGTCATGTTTGGATACTTGGAAGTTACTTACACTCAGAGGGAAACTAGCAGACAGGGACACAGAGACATGTGAACACACACAGACTGAGTTTATTCTTCAACTCAAGACCAGATGGACCTGGCTGAGCTATCCCATAACGTTTTAGCTATGTCAGCTACAGCAAGCTAGACAGGACACAGTGCCTCCCCACCCCAACATATTCCTCCTTAACGGAAACATCCATTTAACAGAACAATAAATAAACAAGGGAATGAATGTAAACTGCCTCATTTCCCGGCTAAACCCTATGGATTATTCTGCCCTGTATCTATGGATTTGCCCTAGCTACAAATTCAACAGCTGAGGAGTTTCTCTCTCTTTACATGGATTATGGCAGGCGTCTGGGTTATGTCTAGACTGGAGGCTCTATTAATTCTACGTACTTAACAAAGTTGACTTTAAGTTGACTTAAAGTCGACCATGTGAAGTTTACTCAGAGAGTCCACACTGAAAACTGTTGACTGCCTTCATCCACACTGGCAGGTGCTAGGCTGATGGAGGAGTGGTGCATTGTGGGTAGTGGTACCTGGTAGCCAGGAACTCTGGGAGGGGGCCTGGAGGCCAATTAGGTCAACTTAAGGGCTTCCCCATTTACATTGGCTTAAGTTGACCTAATAAAATTCCAGTGTAGCTGCAGGTGTCTGTAGGTCGACTTAACCTTCTTTAAGTAGACCTAAGGCTCCTGGTGTTGTCACACAGGTAGGTGTTATTGGTGCAGGTCTAACAATAGCCTTGGGTTTATCACTCGAATAGGTGAGGGTGCTGTATCTGCTGCAAGGGTGGATGGAGAAAGTAAGTCAGAAATGGTCAACTCTTGGCTCAAAGATATCTCGCATTGCAATGGTGAGGTAAGGTGTTCAATAGGAGAGGTGTCCTTTGGCCCTGTATGACCTAACAACAGCTGATCTACATGCTGCCACCAAGTGAGATAATTTGCAGTCTGGACAGTGTAGGAAACAGGTCCTGTCTGGGCAATGGCTGTACCAGGGACCTATTTAGTTTCAGAAGCATAGTTAGGAGCTAGAAAAGGCTGTCCAGGATGAAAGGTTCAGTTTTTGTTCTGCACGAACATCTGATGAGGTGGTTGTGCTGTGGATGTTGCACAGCTAATCATACTTTGGATGGTTTCAGCAGACCAAAGCAAATGTGAAGCTGTCATCCCATCACCCAGACATGGATAGTATCTGATTCTCTGGGTAGCACTAACTGAAAAAAAAGAATATCCCACAAACTTTCATCATGCTGCATTGTATTGGCAATCATGTAGGTCATCAGCAGGGCTGGAACCTGAAGATCCTCCACACAGACCTCTGTCATCTGACTTAATGGACTACCTGATAGCAACTATAGCATGTGAGCCTCTGTGTGAACCTGTACTGAAGCAGTATAGGACTCTTTTCCAATGGTTTTCATAGGTAGTTGCTGAGAACAGAGGGATAGTGAGACTCCAGGATCTTGATGTCACAGGGTAACTGACTTCTCTAAGAGGAGGTGGGGCCAGCCCCACCTTAATTAATTCCTTCTCAGTTTGAAGGGGTTGGACTAAGGAGGGTCAGGTGACTGCTTAATGGACACCTAGGCCTTGCATAAGGCTTGAGTGAGCTCAGCTTGTGGTTTGGAAACAGAGGAATGGGAAGGCTTCTTATGCAAGGCCCTGAGCTAGGTTCCGCAGGAGGTGGAATACCCTGGGGGTCAGTTCTCTAGTGGAGCAGGGAAGGACCTAAACGGCTGAGCATGGTACTCTGGGGGAACCAGCCTGGGGCTAAGTGTTCTGTCCCATACTTAAACAGACTACCATAGATAGCTTGGGAAGTGGCTGAGAACAGGGCCCATAAGATGGCCTGAAGGGAACCTCTCAAAGGCTTTGGGATGTTTTGAACTTTTGCTATGCTGAAAGGGCATAAATTTGTGAGTTGGCAAGAGGACTAAGCCACATATCCAGCACAGAGTAGTGTATAGAGAGAGCAAGAGACCCAACTCAAGGAGAGACACTGAGGCAGGTAGCATTGGTGGTGCCACACTCAGTCAGAAGGGGATGCTGCAAGGCAGCCATTCCCTGAAATTTGGATTCCATTTTGTCCTCTTGAGTACAGTGTATTTTTGTGAGCTCATACTCTTCTGCCCACTCTCCCCAAGCTTGACCACTTCTGCTCTGTTCCTTCTCAACAATCCTTGTCTTAGTGCTGTCTTTTTCCCATATTTGGTTCCTCATTCAAGTTCCATTCTCCTAATCTAGTTAGTCTCAGCCTTCACTTGCCAGGCTTCTCATCCTAGTCTCAGTTTCCTTGTCTAGTTGCCTCACCCCTATGGACTTCAGTTTCTCCCCCTCAGCCTGGCTCTTGTCCCCTCTCCCTGGCATCAAATCAGACAGCTTCCTCCTCCATGCTTCTTAGTTTCTGAGGGTGGTGGAAGGGGGAGTCCCTGTCTGTAGTTCAGTGCCTGGCCTACAGCCAGGGGTTAAAGTATAATTTGGCAGGCCCTGGAACCCTCCTAAATTTCTGGGCCCCCCCTCATGCAGATCCAGGCCCCCCTTCCCACAGATCTGGGCCCCCCTTCACCCACTCCTGCTAGTGCCCCCCAAACACCTGCCCCCCCACCCCAGCTATTGGCCCGCAAACTCCTGCCCCCAACCCCAACTACTGCTCCCCCCACACCTACCCTCCACCCCAGCTACTGCCCCCCCATGTTCTCCTCTTAGCCCCCATCCTGACCCCTTCTTCCTAA
>ML683478.1:1363-13479 GCA_007922195.1 Podocnemis expansa | reverse complement strand
AAACCTACATCTGAGGAAGAAGGCTATAGTGGTTAAAAAAAAAAAAACCAACCTGGTTTAGCAGGAAAGCAAATGCAGCTGCATAATATAAATATACACATATAATAAATGGATCAAAAGGCAAGTTAATAGTAATGAATATAATTGGAGCTAGGAATTACAGAAAATTGTTGAGGAAAGCAAAGGGATACAAGGAGACATCCATGGCCAGCAGAGATAAGAACAATAAGGAATTTTTAAAATACGTTAGGACCCGAAAGAACCCTGACAATGATACTGTTCCATTCCTTCATGTGTAAGTAGGATCTGAGTGAGTTCTTCACTGACATCTAGTGATGAGCTAGGACGGAAAAGACTTCAGAAACAGACATGTTTGCACAGAAATGCCCTACTCTGCCTAGGTACTTGAGGGAGCTACTTTGCAAATATGATTGCTTTTGGATGGTGTCAAGTTAGAAATCACTTTAGTATTGAGTGCAGAGGTGGTGAAATGTTGTTATCCTTACTGTATGAATAAACGGCAAGAGAACTGTGTTGAGCCTGCCAAGACTGAGGGACTGTGACATACATTACCCCATGTAGATGTGTATCATTCATACTCATCCTTAAATTGTAATTGTATATTGTTTAATGCAAAATCTGCCATGTACAGTTATAGTAGTATGTTTGTTGCAATGTCATATGTATTGTCATGAAACTCTGCTCTATAATATTCCCAAATATGTGTCTGATGGCTTGAGGAAGATCTAAGTAAAAAGCCCCAAAAACAGAGATCCAAAGGGGCAGCTGTGTTAGCCTCATTCAGTAAAACAAACAAGGAGTCCTGTGAGTTCACACCTCTCTAAGGCTTGTCTAGAACAACCCAGATTGGCATTCCAAGAACAGAGTATTAGTCCAGATGTCAACAAGCAAATCCACAAAGAACCATAGTGTCTCAGGACATGGAGAAAACTATGCAGGGATACTGTTTGTTACCTGACCCTGAAAGGTGGGGGATGAGACCCCAGAAGGGGGTGAAGGGATATGTTGAAAACAGTGGATATTTTGGCAGTTAACTCTCTTGTCCACTTCCATCTATAAGACAACAACAAGCAACTTAAGGAAGCCAGCCAGCCTGGTGAGCATTATCTGATTTATAAGGTTATTAAAAGTATTAAGTTGAGTTTAGAACAGGGATCTCAAATTCAAATCACCACGAGGGCCACAGGAGGACTAGTACATTAGCCCAAGGGCCACACGACTGAAACCTTTTCATACAACAATACCAAGTATAGTCAAAATGAAAAAATGAAGAGTAACATATATATGGCACTAAAAGTCAATTTATTAACTTTAAGAAACTATACTGAGAAAAGCTCGTGCTGATTTTTAGTCACTTCATTTTGCCCACTTAGCTGGCAGTGTTTTGCATCAACTAGAGCATCATGATTAGGTTTGACATCCTGAGACGAAGCCAATCTAAATTCTAAGTGTCACTGTGGGCCACAGGGAATAACTTTAGGGGACACATGCAGCCCGCAGGCTGCAAGTTTGAAACCCCTGGTTTAGAATGTGACTTGCTTATATTTCATCCTCATCAAAACTGATTTATATTCCTCTGGTTTATAATAATTTATGATCTTTCTTTACTTAAGAAATTTGTTTTTAAAGTAAAAAGTGCATGTGGTTTGTGTGTATGTAGAGATTTCATCTAAGGCAGGTGTCAGCAACCATGGCACACAAGCCAAACCTGGCACGGGGGCCTGTGCACAGCAGGGCTCCTGGTCCTGAGGTGCCATGACTGCTCCCTCCACTGGCCCTGCTGGCTGCATGGATGCTGACCCCTGCTGTCCCTGCTCCCCAGTTGAGGAGCAGAGTCAACAGGGAGAAGGAGAGCCCCACCTCTGGAATCCCTCTGGCCGCACTCCCAGCACCTGGTGAGGGTTTGGGGGCAGGGCTGGTATGGGGGCTGGCAAACATTGCCAACCCCTGACCTAAGGTGACAGAGTTGGTGCATATCAAATTCTTTGATAAATTGATGAACTAATTATGAGCTTGCAAGGTTTGGTGAGCAGTACCAAACATTGCAAGATGGAAGTTCCTAGGACCGTATCTGAAAGTGGGAGTGATTCCTGGTTCATTGTACAATCCCTTGAGTGGCTGGTCAGAAGCACTAATTCACTACATTAAGGGCTGCTTGCTTGCAGGAAGCTGTGTGTTGGCTGAGCCAGGAGTGGGGGTTTACACAGTGAGACAAAACAAGATGGACTCCAGGAGTGAGAGACTGGGGTGACACAGCTATGTACCAGTCCAGATTAAACAGGGAAACATCACGAGGGGTTACCCTAAACTGACGCTAACTAAGCAGGAGACGGGGAAACCAAATCCTAGCGAAGGAGAAAGGGGATGGAGGAGGGGTTCTTAGCTGGTGGTGGGGGTACCGCTTAAAGAATTCTAGACAGCCTTTGAAGCTCCCATCTCCACTGTTCAAAGATGTAGCTCATCACACTCAGGCAAGAGTCCCTGTTTTGTTCAGGGATCATTAGAGTGGAAGTCCTTGATAACCAGATTCAGGTGCTGAACCTTAGACCTTCTGGGGCACAGTGTTGCAGGAAGAGATTGCACAGCCGGCACTAACAGTAAGGTTCCCTACTACCTGCTGAAGTCAGAGCCAGTTTATGTTCTGGAACCTTAGAACATCATGTCACAACAGAGGGGCAGTAGCAGCAGCATGAACGATGGTCCAGCAGCCACC
This sequence comes from Podocnemis expansa, assembly GCA_007922195.1. NCBI lineage: Eukaryota > Metazoa > Chordata > Testudines > Podocnemididae > Podocnemis > Podocnemis expansa. Next base: position 10,745 of record ML683478.1, on the reverse strand, counting down.
AGGCAGCAATGGCAAAGTGAATGGTGGCAACTGTGAGCCAGCTGCAGCAGCAGAGGTGTTGCTCCATGACTTCTCCCTCAGTCAAGGTGGAAGGTGAACCCCCCTGAATGCACCTCTGAACTCTGGTCTCCACTAACCAAGGACAGCAACTGTGAGTGTGTGCAGTGAAGGAAGAGGGGAGTAGTATAATAAGGGACATTCATTGGTTGGACTGTCACACTGCAAAGTGAGAAATGAGGCAAAGGATATTGTCAAATTTACTGTTGGGTGGGTGTTGACTTATGGCACATGATTTTAAATTGAGTTGTGATGTTTTCACAAATTAATGCTATGTCCCCTTTTAATCAAAGTTTCATTTTGTGGTGCACAGATTTACTTACAGCTTGCAAGAACTAAATTATTACCTCTTAGAAGTGCCAAAGGGTGGTACTTTGTTTTCCTAGGATGAGGCCTCAAGCCAAAGCTATTTTGTGGTCTTAAAAGAAACCCCTAGATACTGAGCCTGGCTCCTGTTGCTGCCAATTCCATCTGGCAGAAGGGATATAGATGTAAATGATAGAATTTCATATAATACAGAAAAGGCAGAAATGTGCAATAAATATTTCTATTCTGTATTTGGGGAAAAGAATGATGATGTACTCTCTTCCTAAGATGACAACATTCTTTCCATTTCACTGGTATCTCAAGCGGATGTTAAACAAAAGCTATTGAAATCAGACATTTTTGTATCAGGAAGTCCAGATAATCTGTATCCAAGAGTTTGACAAAGAGCTGGCTAAGGAAATGAACTATCTATATTGATTTTGGCACACTGGGAAATTCCTGCTGACTGGAAGAAGATTAATGTTGTGCTAATGTTAAAAAGGATAACTTGGGTAACTATAGGCCTGTCAGTCAGATACTGATCCTGTGCAAGATAGTGGAGTAGCTGGTACAGGACTTGATTAACAAAGAATTAAAGAAAGATAATATAATTAATGCCAATCATGCCAAATTAACAATATTTTCTTTCAGATTATATATTTTCTTGATAGTGGTAATAGGGCTGATGAAATAAACTTCTGAAAAGCATTTGACTTGATGCTGCATGACAACCTGCTTTATAATAACAGACTCAAGGAGCACAACCTATTTAATTTAACAAGGAGACGGTTAAGGGGTGACTTGATTACTGTGTGTAAGTAACTACACAGAGAACAAATGTTTACTAATGGATTCTTCAAACTAGTAGAAAAAGGTATAACATGATCCAGTGGCTGGAAGTTTAAGCCAGACAAATTCAGACTGAAAATAAGGTATCTATTTTTAACAATGAGAGTGGTGAACCATTGAAACAATTTACCAAGAGTTGTAGTAAATTCCCTATCATGGCCAAATTTTTAACTAAGGATTGGATATTTTTGTTAAAAAAAAATGCTGTGAATTTTTTTTTTTGAGGAAATTATATGGCTTCTGTTACACAGGACATTAGAGCAGATGACCACCATTGTCCCTTCAGGCCTTAAATTTTTTAATCTGTAACTTAGGCCCCTTTACTAAAAATTCCCTGCCAACAGTCTCTGTATGGTAAAGCTATGGGCTATTTAGATTGAGCCTCTCTGTAAAACTCATACATTGTGGCAATGATGTGCCAAGAGAGGGCAAGCAAGGGTACAGCTCCCCTGTGCCCCACAATCATCTGCACTACCGCTCCAGCTTTTGCCCTGGGATTCTCTCCTTCCAGTTTTATGCCAGGCTGTGTGTGGGTGGAGGGATGTGCCTGGGAAAAGCGCTGCAGTTAGTGATTCTGCAGATCTTTCCCCCACCCCAAGATGGTGTCTGGAGCAGGACAGCTTGGCTGGCAGCACAATTCTGCCAGAGGGAGCATGGAGAATTCTGCTGTGCCCTATCTCTTCCTCCCCTGCAGCCTTCAGTAAGTGTTTGGAGCCTGCCTGGGAGGCACAGAAGGGGAGCTCAGTATAATGGGGAGAAGGGAAGGTAGCAGGGCCTGAGGGTACTGGGGAGATGGCTGAAGAGCCCAGGGAGGCAGTGGGGCCAGGTAGCACAGGATGGAAGGACAGTATTTAAAGTGCCCCTTCAAAAGTAGTCATATTTAAATCCCTGTGCTCACCCCTGTGTTGCACGGAGAGGCTGTGAGGTAACTTAGGACACAACCAGTTAAAATTGGACAGGAAATTACACATAGGTAAATTTATATGATGAAAGAGTGGAAGGGTAGGGTTCTAGCAGAAAAAACAACTGAGTGTACAAGTTGTTTACTTTATTCTGTTTAAATCCCAACTTTTCTAACTATTAATGTGTAATTTTTCATCAGATTTTTACACAAAATTCAAAGATGCCAGTTTTTTATGAGAGTTTGCATAGTTTACAACTTTCCACTATGAATACCAACTCACTTTCACCATAAACCACAGAATATCTTTCAGATTCTAACAACTTCCATTTGCTAGCGAACTGGACCAGAATTAGATTGGCAAACTTTCACTCTGTCACCCTCTCTTTGAATCCCTTCACAGTTCATTCATCTCTGTTGTATCAAACCAAAGCTTCTTGTCTTACCTTCCAAGTCCTTCATGGCCTATTCCTATCTTATTCAGTATCAAAAGGTTGACTCCCACCTCAGATTGGTCCATGATGTCAGCCTCTGTCATCTACTTACTAAATTTTCAAATACGCACCTTTGTGCTTTCTTCCATGCTGCTCCTCATCACTGGGACAAAGCACTGAGTAAACACCTGAAAACCCAACTCATTATCCTCTTCCAGAACCCTCCTTAAAACTCCTTTGCTATGAAACCTACAAAACCATTGTCAACAATTATGCTGCCAGTGAGCTGAGACCACAGACTACCATGCTGATCATAATGTCTCATTGTTTCCTTTTACCCCCTCATCTGTTTCTATCCATCTGCATCTTGTTTTATCCTTGAGATCTAAACGCTTTGGAGCAGAGATTGTCTTTCTGTTCTATGTTTGTACAGTACCTAGCATAACCTGCTCCATGTCTGGGGCTTCTGGGCACTCTGATAGCACATATTATGATAATTAATAATCTATCACCAATAAACACACCTCTCTTTCTCTATAGTCAACAATAGTTGAGTCTACCCACTAGTTATGCCCCCCTCTTCAGTCACCAGTTCTTTATTCTCCTTCTCATCTAGGTTTCTAGAGAGTTGTATAATATTCTTAATGATTCCTAATAGACTTAAGTATCTGGGTATCCTTATTCTTTATAATAATTCAAGTTTTAATTTAGAGACTGAAATTAAAGTCTAATGATTCTAAAAATGCTGAGTTCACAAAATGCATTCTCTTTCTTTCTTGCACTTTCTCCTCATTATATTTAGGTTTTGCAGACATCTGGATTATTATGTATGATACTCTACATGTAAATGTGAACCGAAGCCCATGCACAACCTAGGTGAAGGACAGATTTTCATCTTTAATCATAAATTCATTTGTCATTAGATCTTCAAATCATATACTAGAATTATGACTAACATTTTGTGTCTTTTTATCTTTCATAAAAGGAATCACGTAATCTGATTATTAATACAATAGTTCATTACGATCTGCTGCTATTGAATTCCATTAAATTTAAGTTTGGAATTATTAGATTTTTATGTACAAGTATCAGTAAACATTGATTTTACTATGCATGTACAAATTGAAGAAAAATATTTCCATCTATAATAAACTAAATTTACAGATAGGCAGAGAAAAAATATTACTTATAGATTTATTAACGTTTGATATAAGGATATATACACATTATAGTTTGGCACTTGATGTTAACTACTTCTGTCTTAATGGATTAACTGTATTTTTTTAAATCTCATTCTACTCTCATTGAATAAAGACTGTCTTGCCCCTTACAATTTCCCACAACTTAAACCTAAATTGATGATAAAGATTTAAAACTCAATTTTTAACAGCTGTGCAAATTTAAATAGATACTAATGAAACTTTAAAATTAAACATCAAGACATCCATCAGGATTATAAAAAAACCAAATCAAATGCCATGAAACTTAATTATATTAGTCAGAGCTCACCACTTAACAAGTTTCACTCTTTCCACAATCCACATACACACGTGGATAGGTAATCTGTGTATTCTGAGTGTCTGTAGCAGTGAAATAATCTTAATTATTTTGCTAACCCTTATACAATTTGTCTTGCTAATTTTCAGGGAATATTCTTTTTTTCCCTTGGATTCTGAAGGTTAATTGTACACAGTGCTAGTCAAAGAAACGATGTAAATTAAAAGATTTTTTTTTCCAAAAAAAGCACCATCTGCTTTTAAAGATAGCAATATTTTGAATGATGGATTTTTTTTTTTTACTGCCAAAGGAATTATTCTTTAATATTGGAGGGAGTGATTATTACCTTTCAACTTACAGATCAAAACTGCTTTTGCTGTGAAGGGAATACTGCACTGAAATCTCAACCAAACCAGTTAAATCATCAGTTGATAATATAAAGAAAACACATTTATAAGTAATGAGAACAATTAAGACCCTTAAAATATCCTTCCAATTAATTTTAAAATAGTCTAAAACAATGTATTTTAGTTAAAAACCCAGTTAAGGCTGTTGTGACATCACCAAACTTACTTATCAGATCACTTGCAAAATCCAATCACTTATAAGCTAAGAAAAATTATTAAGGTTATAATAAACTCTATATGTAATATAATACATCTTAAACTTATTCTAACAAAAAAGCCCATAAATACAATATTCATATCAAGTATACACAAACACCTATTTCAGTACAACACAACAATCTTTATTTTAATTCATGGTATTTTAATGTATGTTTGAATGTTATACTTATTTTTGCATCATTTTAAGAAATATTTCTTTGTTTAAAATATTAATTATATTTACAAACAAAATATTTCTATAAACTACTCATAAGTACTTGAGATTGATGATGCTGTATGTGTTGCTTTATAGGACCGTATATAACATTTTTTGTTTATAAATTATGGGCCAGATCATCAGTGAGTCTTCTAACTCTTAATAAGGTGCAGTGCTTTGTTGTGCTGTTTCTAAAAAAGCCCAGCCAGTTGCGTCTTTCTCTTGGTTTTCCTGCTGCTATGGTAAACTGTACCAGGCCTCTGTGCCTGTTGTAGTGTATTTTCCCTGATGTTCGACTTCGAAGTCAGGGTCAATTCGAACCCAGTAGTTCGAATTGACCCAGCGTGGCCATGTCAGTTCAGACTCACTGAGTTTGAACTGACAAGGATTGACCTTCGTCCCAGGGTGCCATGCACCCTGGGAGGAAGATCAGCCCTAGAGCACCTGGGGCCAACAGTCCCAAAGGTGCCTCTACTGACCCCCAGCCAGATCGGGCTGGGGGGGCAATGGGGTTCCTGTCCCCTGGCTGGGGACAGGGACCCCAGCCCCCGCTGAAGCCCAGCTGGCCGCACGCAGGAAAGACTCCCCTGTGTGCGGCTTCTCCTGGGCTGGCTGCAGGCAGTCAAGACACCCCCGCCTGGGACTCCAGCCCAGCTGGCCGCACACGGGAAAGACACCCCCCATGTGTGGTGTCAGCCTGGCTGGCCGCGCATGGGGAAGATATTCTGACGTGCAGCTCCAGCCCAGCTGGCCACATGCAGGAAAGGCACCTGGCACGCTTCTCCTGGGCTGGCTGGGTGTTTTCCCTGGGCATGGCCAGCCCAGGAGAAACCACGTGCAGGGGAGTCTTCCCCGCGCATGGCCAGCAGAGACGCAGCTGCACTTGGGAGAGTCTTCGGCATGCGCAGCCAACCAGCCTGGAGCCGTGCATGGAGGTGTTTTCCCTGTGTGTGGCCAGTCCAGGAGGAGCTGCATGCAGGGGTGTCTTTCCTGTGCGTGGCCAGCCAGGCTGGAGCTGCGTGCAAGGGTGTCTTTCCCACGCGTGGCCAGCTGGGTTGGAGCTGTGTACCAGGGTGGCTTCCCCTTCCCCCCTGGGCCAGCTTGGCAAGAGCCGCAGGGGGGTGACATCCCAGAGGCAGGGACTCCTGCCCTGGCAGGATCCCTTCTTCCCCTGCCCCTTGCACTGTCAGCACCGGGCCAAGGGATTCTCCCTGCCCTGCGCTGACAGTGCAGCAGGGGAGGGGGAGAAGGGATTCCCCTGGCTGCGCTGGGCAGTGACATCCCTTCTCCCCTGCCCCCACTGTGCCCTTTGTGGGGGGGGGGATGCCCTAGCCCCAGGGAGCCCTGGGAGGGGGAAACATCCCCTGCCAGGCTCCTGCCTTTTGAGTCTGGCATGGGGAAAAACATCCCCTGCCCAGCTCTTGCCACACCTGGGCTAGAGCTGGGCAGGGGATGCTTTTCCTTGTGCCGGGCTCAGAAAGTTGGAGCCTGGCAGGGGATTGGGTGGTGGCATGGCCCACACCTCCCATGGTGTCCCTTCTCCAATTCTATTTAGCAAGTCCAGTCCATGGACATGCTAATTCGAATGGGAGTTTCTTGTGTACCCATGTCAATTCGACTTGACTCAATTCAAACTAATAATTATTCACTCAAATTGACTAGTTTGAATTCAGTCATTCGAACTGACATGGTAAATGTAGACAACAGCCTAAGGGATTCTTTAGAAAGGCTCTGTACTGAGATTACAGATGAAAGAACGGTATCTATTTTTTGACAGAGCAATTGCTGTACTGTTGTGAAAATAATAATTTTCATTTATTATGTAGGCAACCTAAGATTAATTATATCCTTAACTTTCCATTTTTTTGCTATTAAGAAGCTGGATTTGTAAATGATCTGATAGAAATCTATACTACTGCTGCTTAGCAACTTTCACTATTTTTAAAAATAATTTAAAAAATTCTTAGTACTTTCTGATAGAGATCTATACTACTGCTGCTTAGCAACTTTCATTATTTTTAAAAATAATTTAAAAAATTCTTAGCACTTCAAAAATAGCTCACACATCTCTTTTTTCTCTTTTGTACGCGTAAATTAAAATAGTTTTAAAATATTAAATAAATGATACAGACAGGCATCAGATTATTGAACAACCAAAGAGTGAGCTGTGCTGCCCAAACTAATGGTGACTATTACTTCTCCATAACATACATAGAAACTAATGAAGGGTATCGGAGAAAAATTATCTTAAAGCTTTACTACTTTATGTTCTACATCCTTTTAAAAAACAACAGTAATTCAATTCTATTAACGGCTCCAACCCCCAAAAGAGAAGTCACTGCTTACCCAACCACATATTGTTCCTGCAAAATTTGCAATTTCTGCTCCATTCCAGTATTGTTCATTTAATCTGTTAAAAACAAACAATAAAATAAGATCAAGACTCTTATATGTATTCTTATACAGTCATTCTCTACATGTGGAATGCTTCAACTTTTTTTTTTAAATTTTATAATTCTTCATTTGTAAATACCCCACACATTAGATTATGGAGTAGCTCTGTAGAATAGCTCTTTTTTGAGAATGGCACCACGATCGGGAGTAACCCTAACTCTGTGACAGTAGCTGTTGGAACTGATGCAGCACTGGGGGGTCAGTACAGTCTTGCCTCTTTTGGGTGGTGACCGTGTAACATAACTGTAGGAATACAGCAGCCCCCACTCCATGATAGGGATGCCATGTCACTCAGGTTTGGATCAATCCCAGCTGTGTGGTAGCAGCAGAGAGCCAGAAGGGCTACAAACACAAACCTGAGGCTGAGAACAGCTCCAGCCCTACTGTGGCACAAGTGTGAAATTTAGGCTTGGAGCAGTCCTTGTTTTGTAGGAATGAGTTGGAGTAGCCCTGTCACTAAAGTTTTCAGAGCATTCCTGAACCATAGGACACTCAGGTTCACAAAAGCCCTGGCTTTGTGAGGGTCAGCTAGAAAGATCATGAACATGACTATGTTGAAAGAAACTAGTCTCTTGGTTCACAAGTTCCAAAGAAATAGCCATGTTAGTCTAGTTCAGCAAAAGAAACAAGGAGATGGGTGGCACTTTTAAAAACTAACACATTTATTTATCACGAGCTTTTTGGGGAGAAAATGCCACTTCGTCAGATGCACTGAAGATGAGGAACTTACAGAATGAGCGTAGTACTTGGAGTGGGTGTCAAACCTGAATTCACAGAAATCCTAGATTTATCGTGGTGGTGGCAGCATGACAGCAAGGTTTGCAACAGCCCAATCTTTGTGGAACAAGGAACCAGCCCAGATCCGTAACTAGGGTGGGGCGAATGGGGCTTTGCCTCAGGTGTGCCGCTGGTCCCAAGCACTGCTAATTGCTAGGGGTGCGTTCTGATTAGAATGTGCTGTGAACGCTGAACTGGAGCGTTACAGCTCTGGATCAGTCACAGAAAAAGTAAGACTGTGGCATGGAATTAATCCAGCACCATGGCAAAGGAGGATCAGAGGTGACATGAAAACAGGTTGTAGAGCAGTTTCAGCTCTGGGCTGGGAATGTGTAAGTTGGAGCGAATTTGCCATAGGTGCAGAGCAGCCATGTTTCATGGTTCTGGAGAGGCCGATCAAGGAGAGCATCAGAGAATGTGGAGCAGCTGGCAGTGACTCTGTGGGACTAGGTATCAGAGTGAGGCTGATGGTGGCACGTGGGGTAGCTCTGGCTCTGTGGGTCAGGGACCAGTCAGGGTCAGGCTGAAAGTGAGGTGGGGGGCAGGAACCAGTCAGAGTGACGCTGACACTGGCATGAGGGGCAGAGACCAGTGGGAGGGAGGCTGTTCCTCAAGCCTAATGCTGGTATGGGGGTGGGGGGAAGAGAAGCCCTGGCTTGTTGGCAGCAAGAACATCTGGGGTGAAGCTCATGCTGTCATGGGAGACCGGCTTGGCTTGGTGGAGGCAAGAACCAGTCAGGGTGAGGCTGACAGTGATATGGGGGGCAGGGACCAGCTTGGTAAGACTGGTACTGGGGTAGGAATCATGGTGGTGAGGTTTACCCTGATGGGGGCGGGAGGCTGAGACAGGGACCAAGGGGGTGAAGTAATCCTGGCATCGGGGGTGAGGACTGGGGGGGGGGGGGGGGGATAATGGGGGCCCCGGAGAGCCGGGCGGGGGGGCAGGGACCCCGGGGCGGAGCTTTACCCTGGTGGGGGAGGGGGGAGGCTGAGACAGGGACCATGGAGGTGAAGTAACCCTGGCATTGGGGAGAGACTGGGGACAGGGATAATTTGGGAGCAGGAAGACCCTGGCCATAGGGCAGGGACTATGGGGGTGAGGTGACCCTGCTGGGGAGGGGGGGCAGAGCCCATGGGGATCAGGTGACCCTGGCATTGGGGAGGGACTGGGGACAGGGATAATTTGGGAGCAGGAAGACCCTGGCAGTAGGGCAGGGACTATGGGGGTGAGGTGACCCTGCTGGGGGGGGGCAGAGCCCATGGGGATCAGGTGACCCTGGCATTG
>ML683477.1:1363-13481 GCA_007922195.1 Podocnemis expansa | reverse complement strand
AAACCTACATCTGAGGAAGAAGGCTATAGTGGTTAAAAAAAAAAAAAACCAACCTGGTTTAGCAGGAAAGCAAATGCAGCTGCATAATATAAATATACACATATAATAAATGGATCAAAAGGCAAGTTAATAGTAATGAATATAATTGGAGCTAGGAATTACAGAAAATTGTTGAGGAAAGCAAAGGGATACAAGGAGACATCCATGGCCAGCAGAGATAAGAACAATAAGGAATTTTTAAAATACGTTAGGACCCGAAAGAACCCTGACAATGATACTGTTCCATTCCTTCATGTGTAAGTAGGATCTGAGTGAGTTCTTCACTGACATCTAGTGATGAGCTAGGACGGAAAAGACTTCAGAAACAGACATGTTTGCACAGAAATGCCCTACTCTGCCTAGGTACTTGAGGGAGCTACTTTGCAAATATGATTGCTTTTGGATGGTGTCAAGTTAGAAATCACTTTAGTATTGAGTGCAGAGGTGGTGAAATGTTGTTATCCTTACTGTATGAATAAACGGCAAGAGAACTGTGTTGAGCCTGCCAAGACTGAGGGACTGTGACATACATTACCCCATGTAGATGTGTATCATTCATACTCATCCTTAAATTGTAATTGTATATTGTTTAATGCAAAATCTGCCATGTACAGTTATAGTAGTATGTTTGTTGCAATGTCATATGTATTGTCATGAAACTCTGCTCTATAATATTCCCAAATATGTGTCTGATGGCTTGAGGAAGATCTAAGTAAAAAGCCCCAAAAACAGAGATCCAAAGGGGCAGCTGTGTTAGCCTCATTCAGTAAAACAAACAAGGAGTCCTGTGAGTTCACACCTCTCTAAGGCTTGTCTAGAACAACCCAGATTGGCATTCCAAGAACAGAGTATTAGTCCAGATGTCAACAAGCAAATCCACAAAGAACCATAGTGTCTCAGGACATGGAGAAAACTATGCAGGGATACTGTTTGTTACCTGACCCTGAAAGGTGGGGGATGAGACCCCAGAAGGGGGTGAAGGGATATGTTGAAAACAGTGGATATTTTGGCAGTTAACTCTCTTGTCCACTTCCATCTATAAGACAACAACAAGCAACTTAAGGAAGCCAGCCAGCCTGGTGAGCATTATCTGATTTATAAGGTTATTAAAAGTATTAAGTTGAGTTTAGAACAGGGATCTCAAATTCAAATCACCACGAGGGCCACAGGAGGACTAGTACATTAGCCCAAGGGCCACACGACTGAAACCTTTTCATACAACAATACCAAGTATAGTCAAAATGAAAAAATGAAGAGTAACATATATATGGCACTAAAAGTCAATTTATTAACTTTAAGAAACTATACTGAGAAAAGCTCGTGCTGATTTTTAGTCACTTCATTTTGCCCACTTAGCTGGCAGTGTTTTGCATCAACTAGAGCATCATGATTAGGTTTGACATCCTGAGACGAAGCCAATCTAAATTCTAAGTGTCACTGTGGGCCACAGGGAATAACTTTAGGGGACACATGCAGCCCGCAGGCTGCAAGTTTGAAACCCCTGGTTTAGAATGTGACTTGCTTATATTTCATCCTCATCAAAACTGATTTATATTCCTCTGGTTTATAATAATTTATGATCTTTCTTTACTTAAGAAATTTGTTTTTAAAGTAAAAAGTGCATGTGGTTTGTGTGTATGTAGAGATTTCATCTAAGGCAGGTGTCAGCAACCATGGCACACAAGCCAAACCTGGCACGGGGGCCTGTGCACAGCAGGGCTCCTGGTCCTGAGGTGCCATGACTGCTCCCTCCACTGGCCCTGCTGGCTGCATGGATGCTGACCCCTGCTGTCCCTGCTCCCCAGTTGAGGAGCAGAGTCAACAGGGAGAAGGAGAGCCCCACCTCTGGAATCCCTCTGGCCGCACTCCCAGCACCTGGTGAGGGTTTGGGGGCAGGGCTGGTATGGGGGCTGGCAAACATTGCCAACCCCTGACCTAAGGTGACAGAGTTGGTGCATATCAAATTCTTTGATAAATTGATGAACTAATTATGAGCTTGCAAGGTTTGGTGAGCAGTACCAAACATTGCAAGATGGAAGTTCCTAGGACCGTATCTGAAAGTGGGAGTGATTCCTGGTTCATTGTACAATCCCTTGAGTGGCTGGTCAGAAGCACTAATTCACTACATTAAGGGCTGCTTGCTTGCAGGAAGCTGTGTGTTGGCTGAGCCAGGAGTGGGGGTTTACACAGTGAGACAAAACAAGATGGACTCCAGGAGTGAGAGACTGGGGTGACACAGCTATGTACCAGTCCAGATTAAACAGGGAAACATCACGAGGGGTTACCCTAAACTGACGCTAACTAAGCAGGAGACGGGGAAACCAAATCCTAGCGAAGGAGAAAGGGGATGGAGGAGGGGTTCTTAGCTGGTGGTGGGGGTACCGCTTAAAGAATTCTAGACAGCCTTTGAAGCTCCCATCTCCACTGTTCAAAGATGTAGCTCATCACACTCAGGCAAGAGTCCCTGTTTTGTTCAGGGATCATTAGAGTGGAAGTCCTTGATAACCAGATTCAGGTGCTGAACCTTAGACCTTCTGGGGCACAGTGTTGCAGGAAGAGATTGCACAGCCGGCACTAACAGTAAGGTTCCCTACTACCTGCTGAAGTCAGAGCCAGTTTATGTTCTGGAACCTTAGAACATCATGTCACAACAGAGGGGCAGTAGCAGCAGCATGAACGATGGTCCAGCAGCCACCAGGCAGCAATGGCAAAGTGAATGGTGGCAACTGTGAGCCAGCTGCAGCAGCAGAGGTGTTGCTCCATGACTTCTCCCTCAGTCAAGGTGGAAGGTGAACCCCCCTGAATGCACCTCTGAACTCTGGTCTCCACTAACCAAGGACAGCAACTGTGAGTGTGTGCAGTGAAGGAAGAGGGGAGTAGTATAATAAGGGACATTCATTGGTTGGACTGTCACACTGCAAAGTGAGAAATGAGGCAAAGGATATTGTCAAATTTACTGTTGGGTGGGTGTTGACTTATGGCACATGATTTTAAATTGAGTTGTGATGTTTTCACAAATTAATGCTATGTCCCCTTTTAATCAAAGTTTCATTTTGTGGTGCACAGATTTACTTACAGCTTGCAAGAACTAAATTATTACCTCTTAGAAGTGCCAAAGGGTGGTACTTTGTTTTCCTAGGATGAGGCCTCAAGCCAAAGCTATTTTGTGGTCTTAAAAGAAACCCCTAGATACTGAGCCTGGCTCCTGTTGCTGCCAATTCCATCTGGCAGAAGGGATATAGATGTAAATGATAGAATTTCATATAATACAGAAAAGGCAGAAATGTGCAATAAATATTTCTATTCTGTATTTGGGGAAAAGAATGATGATGTACTCTCTTCCTAAGATGACAACATTCTTTCCATTTCACTGGTATCTCAAGCGGATGTTAAACAAAAGCTATTGAAATCAGACATTTTTGTATCAGGAAGTCCAGATAATCTGTATCCAAGAGTTTGACAAAGAGCTGGCTAAGGAAATGAACTATCTATATTGATTTTGGCACACTGGGAAATTCCTGCTGACTGGAAGAAGATTAATGTTGTGCTAATGTTAAAAAGGATAACTTGGGTAACTATAGGCCTGTCAGTCAGATACTGATCCTGTGCAAGATAGTGGAGTAGCTGGTACAGGACTTGATTAACAAAGAATTAAAGAAAGATAATATAATTAATGCCAATCATGCCAAATTAACAATATTTTCTTTCAGATTATATATTTTCTTGATAGTGGTAATAGGGCTGATGAAATAAACTTCTGAAAAGCATTTGACTTGATGCTGCATGACAACCTGCTTTATAATAACAGACTCAAGGAGCACAACCTATTTAATTTAACAAGGAGACGGTTAAGGGGTGACTTGATTACTGTGTGTAAGTAACTACACAGAGAACAAATGTTTACTAATGGATTCTTCAAACTAGTAGAAAAAGGTATAACATGATCCAGTGGCTGGAAGTTTAAGCCAGACAAATTCAGACTGAAAATAAGGTATCTATTTTTAACAATGAGAGTGGTGAACCATTGAAACAATTTACCAAGAGTTGTAGTAAATTCCCTATCATGGCCAAATTTTTAACTAAGGATTGGATATTTTTGTTAAAAAAAAAATGCTGTGAATTTTTTTTTTTGAGGAAATTATATGGCTTCTGTTACACAGGACATTAGAGCAGATGACCACCATTGTCCCTTCAGGCCTTAAATTTTTTAATCTGTAACTTAGGCCCCTTTACTAAAAATTCCCTGCCAACAGTCTCTGTATGGTAAAGCTATGGGCTATTTAGATTGAGCCTCTCTGTAAAACTCATACATTGTGGCAATGATGTGCCAAGAGAGGGCAAGCAAGGGTACAGCTCCCCTGTGCCCCACAATCATCTGCACTACCGCTCCAGCTTTTGCCCTGGGATTCTCTCCTTCCAGTTTTATGCCAGGCTGTGTGTGGGTGGAGGGATGTGCCTGGGAAAAGCGCTGCAGTTAGTGATTCTGCAGATCTTTCCCCCACCCCAAGATGGTGTCTGGAGCAGGACAGCTTGGCTGGCAGCACAATTCTGCCAGAGGGAGCATGGAGAATTCTGCTGTGCCCTATCTCTTCCTCCCCTGCAGCCTTCAGTAAGTGTTTGGAGCCTGCCTGGGAGGCACAGAAGGGGAGCTCAGTATAATGGGGAGAAGGGAAGGTAGCAGGGCCTGAGGGTACTGGGGAGATGGCTGAAGAGCCCAGGGAGGCAGTGGGGCCAGGTAGCACAGGATGGAAGGACAGTATTTAAAGTGCCCCTTCAAAAGTAGTCATATTTAAATCCCTGTGCTCACCCCTGTGTTGCACGGAGAGGCTGTGAGGTAACTTAGGACACAACCAGTTAAAATTGGACAGGAAATTACACATAGGTAAATTTATATGATGAAAGAGTGGAAGGGTAGGGTTCTAGCAGAAAAAACAACTGAGTGTACAAGTTGTTTACTTTATTCTGTTTAAATCCCAACTTTTCTAACTATTAATGTGTAATTTTTCATCAGATTTTTACACAAAATTCAAAGATGCCAGTTTTTTATGAGAGTTTGCATAGTTTACAACTTTCCACTATGAATACCAACTCACTTTCACCATAAACCACAGAATATCTTTCAGATTCTAACAACTTCCATTTGCTAGCGAACTGGACCAGAATTAGATTGGCAAACTTTCACTCTGTCACCCTCTCTTTGAATCCCTTCACAGTTCATTCATCTCTGTTGTATCAAACCAAAGCTTCTTGTCTTACCTTCCAAGTCCTTCATGGCCTATTCCTATCTTATTCAGTATCAAAAGGTTGACTCCCACCTCAGATTGGTCCATGATGTCAGCCTCTGTCATCTACTTACTAAATTTTCAAATACGCACCTTTGTGCTTTCTTCCATGCTGCTCCTCATCACTGGGACAAAGCACTGAGTAAACACCTGAAAACCCAACTCATTATCCTCTTCCAGAACCCTCCTTAAAACTCCTTTGCTATGAAACCTACAAAACCATTGTCAACAATTATGCTGCCAGTGAGCTGAGACCACAGACTACCATGCTGATCATAATGTCTCATTGTTTCCTTTTACCCCCTCATCTGTTTCTATCCATCTGCATCTTGTTTTATCCTTGAGATCTAAACGCTTTGGAGCAGAGATTGTCTTTCTGTTCTATGTTTGTACAGTACCTAGCATAACCTGCTCCATGTCTGGGGCTTCTGGGCACTCTGATAGCACATATTATGATAATTAATAATCTATCACCAATAAACACACCTCTCTTTCTCTATAGTCAACAATAGTTGAGTCTACCCACTAGTTATGCCCCCCTCTTCAGTCACCAGTTCTTTATTCTCCTTCTCATCTAGGTTTCTAGAGAGTTGTATAATATTCTTAATGATTCCTAATAGACTTAAGTATCTGGGTATCCTTATTCTTTATAATAATTCAAGTTTTAATTTAGAGACTGAAATTAAAGTCTAATGATTCTAAAAATGCTGAGTTCACAAAATGCATTCTCTTTCTTTCTTGCACTTTCTCCTCATTATATTTAGGTTTTGCAGACATCTGGATTATTATGTATGATACTCTACATGTAAATGTGAACCGAAGCCCATGCACAACCTAGGTGAAGGACAGATTTTCATCTTTAATCATAAATTCATTTGTCATTAGATCTTCAAATCATATACTAGAATTATGACTAACATTTTGTGTCTTTTTATCTTTCATAAAAGGAATCACGTAATCTGATTATTAATACAATAGTTCATTACGATCTGCTGCTATTGAATTCCATTAAATTTAAGTTTGGAATTATTAGATTTTTATGTACAAGTATCAGTAAACATTGATTTTACTATGCATGTACAAATTGAAGAAAAATATTTCCATCTATAATAAACTAAATTTACAGATAGGCAGAGAAAAAATATTACTTATAGATTTATTAACGTTTGATATAAGGATATATACACATTATAGTTTGGCACTTGATGTTAACTACTTCTGTCTTAATGGATTAACTGTATTTTTTTAAATCTCATTCTACTCTCATTGAATAAAGACTGTCTTGCCCCTTACAATTTCCCACAACTTAAACCTAAATTGATGATAAAGATTTAAAACTCAATTTTTAACAGCTGTGCAAATTTAAATAGATACTAATGAAACTTTAAAATTAAACATCAAGACATCCATCAGGATTATAAAAAAACCAAATCAAATGCCATGAAACTTAATTATATTAGTCAGAGCTCACCACTTAACAAGTTTCACTCTTTCCACAATCCACATACACACGTGGATAGGTAATCTGTGTATTCTGAGTGTCTGTAGCAGTGAAATAATCTTAATTATTTTGCTAACCCTTATACAATTTGTCTTGCTAATTTTCAGGGAATATTCTTTTTTTCCCTTGGATTCTGAAGGTTAATTGTACACAGTGCTAGTCAAAGAAACGATGTAAATTAAAAGATTTTTTTTTCCAAAAAAAGCACCATCTGCTTTTAAAGATAGCAATATTTTGAATGATGGATTTTTTTTTTTTACTGCCAAAGGAATTATTCTTTAATATTGGAGGGAGTGATTATTACCTTTCAACTTACAGATCAAAACTGCTTTTGCTGTGAAGGGAATACTGCACTGAAATCTCAACCAAACCAGTTAAATCATCAGTTGATAATATAAAGAAAACACATTTATAAGTAATGAGAACAATTAAGACCCTTAAAATATCCTTCCAATTAATTTTAAAATAGTCTAAAACAATGTATTTTAGTTAAAAACCCAGTTAAGGCTGTTGTGACATCACCAAACTTACTTATCAGATCACTTGCAAAATCCAATCACTTATAAGCTAAGAAAAATTATTAAGGTTATAATAAACTCTATATGTAATATAATACATCTTAAACTTATTCTAACAAAAAAGCCCATAAATACAATATTCATATCAAGTATACACAAACACCTATTTCAGTACAACACAACAATCTTTATTTTAATTCATGGTATTTTAATGTATGTTTGAATGTTATACTTATTTTTGCATCATTTTAAGAAATATTTCTTTGTTTAAAATATTAATTATATTTACAAACAAAATATTTCTATAAACTACTCATAAGTACTTGAGATTGATGATGCTGTATGTGTTGCTTTATAGGACCGTATATAACATTTTTTGTTTATAAATTATGGGCCAGATCATCAGTGAGTCTTCTAACTCTTAATAAGGTGCAGTGCTTTGTTGTGCTGTTTCTAAAAAAGCCCAGCCAGTTGCGTCTTTCTCTTGGTTTTCCTGCTGCTATGGTAAACTGTACCAGGCCTCTGTGCCTGTTGTAGTGTATTTTCCCTGATGTTCGACTTCGAAGTCAGGGTCAATTCGAACCCAGTAGTTCGAATTGACCCAGCGTGGCCATGTCAGTTCAGACTCACTGAGTTTGAACTGACAAGGATTGACCTTCGTCCCAGGGTGCCATGCACCCTGGGAGGAAGATCAGCCCTAGAGCACCTGGGGCCAACAGTCCCAAAGGTGCCTCTACTGACCCCCAGCCAGATCGGGCTGGGGGGGCAATGGGGTTCCTGTCCCCTGGCTGGGGACAGGGACCCCAGCCCCCGCTGAAGCCCAGCTGGCCGCACGCAGGAAAGACTCCCCTGTGTGCGGCTTCTCCTGGGCTGGCTGCAGGCAGTCAAGACACCCCCGCCTGGGACTCCAGCCCAGCTGGCCGCACACGGGAAAGACACCCCCCATGTGTGGTGTCAGCCTGGCTGGCCGCGCATGGGGAAGATATTCTGACGTGCAGCTCCAGCCCAGCTGGCCACATGCAGGAAAGGCACCTGGCACGCTTCTCCTGGGCTGGCTGGGTGTTTTCCCTGGGCATGGCCAGCCCAGGAGAAACCACGTGCAGGGGAGTCTTCCCCGCGCATGGCCAGCAGAGACGCAGCTGCACTTGGGAGAGTCTTCGGCATGCGCAGCCAACCAGCCTGGAGCCGTGCATGGAGGTGTTTTCCCTGTGTGTGGCCAGTCCAGGAGGAGCTGCATGCAGGGGTGTCTTTCCTGTGCGTGGCCAGCCAGGCTGGAGCTGCGTGCAAGGGTGTCTTTCCCACGCGTGGCCAGCTGGGTTGGAGCTGTGTACCAGGGTGGCTTCCCCTTCCCCCCTGGGCCAGCTTGGCAAGAGCCGCAGGGGGGTGACATCCCAGAGGCAGGGACTCCTGCCCTGGCAGGATCCCTTCTTCCCCTGCCCCTTGCACTGTCAGCACCGGGCCAAGGGATTCTCCCTGCCCTGCGCTGACAGTGCAGCAGGGGAGGGGGAGAAGGGATTCCCCTGGCTGCGCTGGGCAGTGACATCCCTTCTCCCCTGCCCCCACTGTGCCCTTTGTGGGGGGGGGGATGCCCTAGCCCCAGGGAGCCCTGGGAGGGGGAAACATCCCCTGCCAGGCTCCTGCCTTTTGAGTCTGGCATGGGGAAAAACATCCCCTGCCCAGCTCTTGCCACACCTGGGCTAGAGCTGGGCAGGGGATGCTTTTCCTTGTGCCGGGCTCAGAAAGTTGGAGCCTGGCAGGGGATTGGGTGGTGGCATGGCCCACACCTCCCATGGTGTCCCTTCTCCAATTCTATTTAGCAAGTCCAGTCCATGGACATGCTAATTCGAATGGGAGTTTCTTGTGTACCCATGTCAATTCGACTTGACTCAATTCAAACTAATAATTATTCACTCAAATTGACTAGTTTGAATTCAGTCATTCGAACTGACATGGTAAATGTAGACAACAGCCTAAGGGATTCTTTAGAAAGGCTCTGTACTGAGATTACAGATGAAAGAACGGTATCTATTTTTTGACAGAGCAATTGCTGTACTGTTGTGAAAATAATAATTTTCATTTATTATGTAGGCAACCTAAGATTAATTATATCCTTAACTTTCCATTTTTTTGCTATTAAGAAGCTGGATTTGTAAATGATCTGATAGAAATCTATACTACTGCTGCTTAGCAACTTTCACTATTTTTAAAAATAATTTAAAAAATTCTTAGTACTTTCTGATAGAGATCTATACTACTGCTGCTTAGCAACTTTCATTATTTTTAAAAATAATTTAAAAAATTCTTAGCACTTCAAAAATAGCTCACACATCTCTTTTTTCTCTTTTGTACGCGTAAATTAAAATAGTTTTAAAATATTAAATAAATGATACAGACAGGCATCAGATTATTGAACAACCAAAGAGTGAGCTGTGCTGCCCAAACTAATGGTGACTATTACTTCTCCATAACATACATAGAAACTAATGAAGGGTATCGGAGAAAAATTATCTTAAAGCTTTACTACTTTATGTTCTACATCCTTTTAAAAAACAACAGTAATTCAATTCTATTAACGGCTCCAACCCCCAAAAGAGAAGTCACTGCTTACCCAACCACATATTGTTCCTGCAAAATTTGCAATTTCTGCTCCATTCCAGTATTGTTCATTTAATCTGTTAAAAACAAACAATAAAATAAGATCAAGACTCTTATATGTATTCTTATACAGTCATTCTCTACATGTGGAATGCTTCAACTTTTTTTTTTAAATTTTATAATTCTTCATTTGTAAATACCCCACACATTAGATTATGGAGTAGCTCTGTAGAATAGCTCTTTTTTGAGAATGGCACCACGATCGGGAGTAACCCTAACTCTGTGACAGTAGCTGTTGGAACTGATGCAGCACTGGGGGGTCAGTACAGTCTTGCCTCTTTTGGGTGGTGACCGTGTAACATAACTGTAGGAATACAGCAGCCCCCACTCCATGATAGGGATGCCATGTCACTCAGGTTTGGATCAATCCCAGCTGTGTGGTAGCAGCAGAGAGCCAGAAGGGCTACAAACACAAACCTGAGGCTGAGAACAGCTCCAGCCCTACTGTGGCACAAGTGTGAAATTTAGGCTTGGAGCAGTCCTTGTTTTGTAGGAATGAGTTGGAGTAGCCCTGTCACTAAAGTTTTCAGAGCATTCCTGAACCATAGGACACTCAGGTTCACAAAAGCCCTGGCTTTGTGAGGGTCAGCTAGAAAGATCATGAACATGACTATGTTGAAAGAAACTAGTCTCTTGGTTCACAAGTTCCAAAGAAATAGCCATGTTAGTCTAGTTCAGCAAAAGAAACAAGGAGATGGGTGGCACTTTTAAAAACTAACACATTTATTTATCACGAGCTTTTTGGGGAGAAAATGCCACTTCGTCAGATGCACTGAAGATGAGGAACTTACAGAATGAGCGTAGTACTTGGAGTGGGTGTCAAACCTGAATTCACAGAAATCCTAGATTTATCGTGGTGGTGGCAGCATGACAGCAAGGTTTGCAACAGCCCAATCTTTGTGGAACAAGGAACCAGCCCAGATCCGTAACTAGGGTGGGGCGAATGGGGCTTTGCCTCAGGTGTGCCGCTGGTCCCAAGCACTGCTAATTGCTAGGGGTGCGTTCTGATTAGAATGTGCTGTGAACGCTGAACTGGAGCGTTACAGCTCTGGATCAGTCACAGAAAAAGTAAGACTGTGGCATGGAATTAATCCAGCACCATGGCAAAGGAGGATCAGAGGTGACATGAAAACAGGTTGTAGAGCAGTTTCAGCTCTGGGCTGGGAATGTGTAAGTTGGAGCGAATTTGCCATAGGTGCAGAGCAGCCATGTTTCATGGTTCTGGAGAGGCCGATCAAGGAGAGCATCAGAGAATGTGGAGCAGCTGGCAGTGACTCTGTGGGACTAGGTATCAGAGTGAGGCTGATGGTGGCACGTGGGGTAGCTCTGGCTCTGTGGGTCAGGGACCAGTCAGGGTCAGGCTGAAAGTGAGGTGGGGGGCAGGAACCAGTCAGAGTGACGCTGACACTGGCATGAGGGGCAGAGACCAGTGG
The DNA here is from genome assembly GCA_007922195.1 of Podocnemis expansa. NCBI lineage: Eukaryota > Metazoa > Chordata > Testudines > Podocnemididae > Podocnemis > Podocnemis expansa. Next base: position 2,053 of record ML683477.1, on the reverse strand, counting down.
GAGGGAGGCTGTTCCTCAAGCCTAATGCTGGTATGGGGGTGGGGGGAAGAGAAGCCCTGGCTTGTTGGCAGCAAGAACATCTGGGGTGAAGCTCATGCTGTCATGGGAGACCGGCTTGGCTTGGTGGAGGCAAGAACCAGTCAGGGTGAGGCTGACAGTGATATGGGGGGCAGGGACCAGCTTGGTAAGACTGGTACTGGGGTAGGAATCATGGTGGTGAGGTTTACCCTGATGGGGGCGGGAGGCTGAGACAGGGACCAAGGGGGTGAAGTAATCCTGGCATCGGGGGTGAGGACTGGGGGGGGGGGGGGGGGATAATGGGGGCCCCGGAGAGCCGGGCGGGGGGGCAGGGACCCCGGGGCGGAGCTTTACCCTGGTGGGGGAGGGGGGAGGCTGAGACAGGGACCATGGAGGTGAAGTAACCCTGGCATTGGGGAGAGACTGGGGACAGGGATAATTTGGGAGCAGGAAGACCCTGGCCATAGGGCAGGGACTATGGGGGTGAGGTGACCCTGCTGGGGAGGGGGGGCAGAGCCCATGGGGATCAGGTGACCCTGGCATTGGGGAGGGACTGGGGACAGGGATAATTTGGGAGCAGGAAGACCCTGGCAGTAGGGCAGGGACTATGGGGGTGAGGTGACCCTGCTGGGGGGGGGCAGAGCCCATGGGGATCAGGTGACCCTGGCATTG
>VOCP01057310.1:0-15175 GCA_007922195.1 Podocnemis expansa | reverse complement strand
GGTCTTTGGACTCTGTCTCTGAAAGGCATGGGGTTGAATCTCTGAGCGGTGACTCAGGATTCAGTCCTTGAGCTGGGTCTCAGGATCTAGTCTTAGAAGGGCTTCCAATAAAACTCACAGGCAAGCAGATAACTTAGTCCTGCTGTAAGCCTGGTGAGCAACTCTTGAGCTCCGGTCACCGAGCAATTGCACCTGCAAGCCGCTGAACGTTCCAAGCCGTGCCTGAACTCCAGTCTCCCTGGCAACCAGGCCTGAGCTGAGCGAAGCCTGAGAGCAATGAACAGCGCCAGCTTGCAGCTGCTGACATCTGAAGAAAGATACCGGGTTTCTCAAGCTTCTGGGGTAAGAAAAGGGTCCCAAGGAAGGGAGGAACACCTATAGGAAACAGTATTGGGGAAGTCCAAGCCTTATTTTTAGAAGGAAATTGCTTAAGATAAGTGAGACAAGTAACCCAGCCTAAGACCTTAAGGAGTAACAGTAAGAACTGAGATTTCTCCATTCAGTCAGTGACTGGCCCTCACTTGCTGAATGTTCTTTTATATACCTCAATTTTTTTATGTTGTTATTGTAAGTTAAATGTTGTATCTTTATGTTATAATTGTCTAAAGTAGTTTTAATGCATTAAGATTAATGTGAAGTGGTTTTTATTAAAGGAATAGAAGCTTCTTATTAATTGCTTATGATAGATATTATAATAAATCTGATTTTTGGCATTTGACAAATTATTGGCTCTAAATCCTTTATTGTTTTTGGTCTGTGCTTGATCGGTGGGCTGTAGCCGTATCCCCCACTTGGGACATTTACCCTGGGGTTCCGGTATCTGTCCATTTAGGTGAAAAATGGACCCCATTGCCACTGAGGGTTTTCCAAATTGAACCCCAGACTGCGGGACGGTCTGGAAATTAGTAAATTACTAAATTCGATTGGGGGGGGGGTAACAGAATTGGCGAGCCAGGCAGGAGACTTTCTCCTAAATTGGGGGATCACAGACCACGAAGCAATAAAGGTTGTGACGTAGTTAAAAATTCTCTGAGCCTGTCTGTTGAGCCGATAACGAACTTTCTAGAATTAGTGCCTGACCCTTTTTGCTCACTCAGCAGACACTAAAACTTCCTCAAATTTTATAGGAAAATAGAAAAAAATTAAAATTAGGCAAAATTAATACTGCAGTAATTTTTAAAGGCACGTCCATAAAAATAACATCGACCGGTAAATGAAAATTTAGTTAAAGATTATTAGAACAGCTGTAATGCTCAGAAAAGGTATCGCAATCCTTTTGATCAGCGATTTGAATAATTAGGTCGCTTGTGATCAGCAGTCTGAGGTATTGAAAAGGTAAAAGCGGTTTAAGTCTAGCTAGAGCCGTCCAGCTGGAGGACCGTATCCAGTAAACCTGTAACCGATATAGCAAGGGTATAGGACAGCCTTGATTGAGGGGTACAGGGCCTGTGGCCACCGTGAGTGAGACGTCACTACAGATGAGACAGGTTTATAGTTAGTCTCGGAGCTTATGGTTGGTAGTGGACTAACTGAGGAATTTCTAGGTATCTCTAGAGATTAGTGATCTCTTTGAGGTTTTATTGACGGGGAAAAGTCAGACTAGAAGATTCTGATGGGTTGCTCAGCCCTGAAGTGAGTTTTAGAGAGACTGTCCTGTATTACTCTGGTTAGAGAAAGTATCTAACCCTGTTGTTGCTCAAGGCAGACAGTAAATTAGTTTGTGCAAAAAAAAAAAAAGGTGCCCATCTAGCATAAGATTGTAAGATGTTGAGGGCACAGAAACGAAAGATTCGTTGTGAAACCAGTAAAAGTCACTCTGAGAAAATGCTAGGAGATAGTTTGGGAGATTTTGTGCAGAAAATAGGAAATGGTCCATGGAAAGAAAATGCTTTTATGGGACCAGGAGCTTTCCAACAATTATGTAAGCAATGGGATCAGTGGATTCAGGAAGATCAGAAAGGAATTTTTAAAGGAAAGCCTAGCAAAAAGGAAAGAAAAAGAGCTGCTATGCAAGGATTATATCTGGTGGCAGCCATTTTAGATAAAGAAATAGAGAAACTAATAGAAGAAAAACAAAGAATGCAAAAAGAAAAAGATAGCAATATTAAACAGCTAAAGAACCTAGAAGCTGAAAATAGCAACTTAAGATCTGTCCTGTTAACACAATCTACTCAGCTAAGAATGTTCCAAAAGGAGATAGAAGAAGGAAAAGAGGAAACAGGCAGATTGCTCAAAGGAAGTGAGAAATGGAAGAAGATGGCTACAGACAGCCAGGCTGCTGTAAGAGTAATGCTTTCAGATGCAGAAGAAAAAGGAAGGATAGAACATGCAGATTGTTTGAAGCAAATAGAAGCTTTAAAAAGGGAATTGAGAGTTAGCAAAGGAGTAATTTCAGTAGTAAAGAGCAATGCAAGTCATTGGAGGTATGAGGAAGTAGGAACTGATGAAGATGAATGGGAAGATATTGAGGAAGATTGTGAAGGGATATCACAGAAAGAAACATTGTATAGTGCTCTAAGAGAAGAGCTGAAAGAGCTTGATAAACCACCTCCAGTAGCACCAGTGATAACTACAAAAGTAACTAAGAAAACAAAAACAGGCAGACAAGGAGGAACAGAGGAATGAATAGAAGAAAGACCATATACGCCTGAACAAATTAAAGCCCTAGGAAGAACCTTAGGAGTCTTAGATAGAAGTACAGCAGTCAAATGGCTTACCAGAATAACAGGAATGCCAGGATTAACAGGAGCAGATATATCAGCATTACTTAAGGAATGTATGGGGATGGAAAACTTTGCAGGGCTTCCCTATGGTATACAAGGTGGAGAAGAAAAGGATAAGGACATTGTAGAGCTGGAAGTTTTAAAATTCTTCTTCCCTGGAGAAGATCCAGTTATATGGTTTCATAGGGAAAAGCAACAACCTGGAGAAAGACCTGAACCTTATATAGCAAGGAAAAAGTTAACATATAAACATTCAGGTCTTGCAACCCCAAAAGAAGATGCAGAAAATCTATTTTTAAGTTGGAGAGATCTTATTGATTATGATGTATTGCAGTTTAGAAAAGCACTATTGTTAGGGTTTGTCCCCAGTATGAGAACAGCAATGATCTCTATGGATCCAGCAGAGACACCTTTAAGAGAGAGAGAGGAAAAAGCAAAAGCACTCTATGAAATTCAAAGAGAGACTTGCCCTGTACCTAGGAAAAGAATTGAAAGAGTAGCAACAGTAACATTTTCAAATAATGGTCCACAAAAGAAAGAGAATTTTCCACCTAGGCAGCTAAGAAATGGCAGAAATGAAGGAGGGAACAGAAACAGAATAAGAAGCCCATATTCTAGTCCAAATACTACTTACCCCTTAAAGGGAGCAGATCCGGTTAGAACATGGGCATGGAAAAAGTTATTGCAATATAAGTCGAAGGAGGAAATTCATGGATTGCCAACCGCAGAAATATTAAAAAGATTAGCAAAATATGAAAGCCCAGCTCCGTCTGCCCCTCCTCTCCCACCAGATCAAGAATAGGGAGGCCGAGCGCCCCCTATTTCCCCAGTGTCAGCTGGAGAGCATGCTGACTTAGTGGCACATTTAGATCAAGATAGATGGGGAAGACCTACAGTTTATGTAGAGTTTAAACAGGGAGCATTCGGACAAAATATGTTAATTGATATGGGTGCCACTTTCTCATTAGTTAGTACTAGAAAGAAAAATTTATTTGGACCTCCAGTTATTGTCAGGAATCTGCAGGGATTTAACGAAGCAGAAAGTAAAGTTCCATTAAGCCCTGTAGTGAACTTTAGATTAGGAAACAGCCTTGGAAAGGGACAATTTGGCCTAATAGAACTAGATGGAAATGGAATACTGGGAATGGACATTCTAAGAAATCTTAGGCTTATAGTTGATTTGGTGAACAGAACCTTATGGAAAATGTCCATAGGCCAGGAAGATATTACAAAAGAATCTGTAGTCATAGAAGCAGGCTATAGATTAGCTGCTTTAAAAGCAGCAGAAGAAGTGAAATGGCCTGCTTGGCCATCAGAAATTTTAGAAATCGCTTTACAGCATAGAGAAGCGTGAGTAAAAAACAAAGCAGAATGTGGGAAAATTAATGCAGAAGTTCTGATTACAGGACCTGATCCTCCACCTCAAAAACAATATAAATATCCCAAGGAAGCAGAAGAAAGCTTAGCAAAAACCATTCAGGGTTTGATAGATCAGGGAGTTGTAGTGGAAAAGCAAAGCAGAAATAATGTGGCTATTTGGCCAGTCCTGAAAGCAGATGGAAAGACATGGAGATTAACTATTGACTTTAGACCATTGAATAAAGTAACTCCAATAACTGCACTAGTTGTGGCCAAACATCCAGAGGTAATGGCTTCTATAATAGGAGGAGCAAAATGGTTTACAGTGCTAGATCTGGCAAATGCATTCTTTTCCATACCATTACACCCAGACTGTTGGTATAAATTTGCCTTTACTTTTCAAGGCAGACAACTGTGTTTCCGCCGGACTCCACAAGGGTTTCACTTGTCACCGACAATATGCCACATGCGTGTGATCAAAATGTGGGATGATGTGCCCAAAAGGGATAATATCATCTCCTATGTTGATGACATTCTGATTAGCACAAAAACTAGAGAGGAAAATTTAGAAACCTTAGATCAAGTTCTGCAGAAAATAGAAGAAACAGGTTTCAAGGTTAGCCCTGAAAAAGCACAGATATGCCAACAGCAGGTAAACTATCTAGGAGTAACTCTGGGACAAGAAGGGCGTTCACCAGATAAGCAGAGAGTAGAACTCTTACATAAATTGCCATCTCCTACAGACATTTCCACTCTGCGATCATTCTTAGGAATGATGAACTTTTCCAGAGATTTTGTGGAAAACTATGCAGAAAAAGCTTCTCCATTATATAAGTTACTGAGGAAAGGTACCCAGTGGGAATGGGAAACAGACCAACAAACAGCGTTCACCCAGCTAAAACAAGCACTAGCATAAGCTCCAGCTCTAGCTTATCCAAAAGTAGAAAAACCTTTTGTGCTTCAACTAGCTACCACAGACACTGGAATGAGCGCAGTCCTCAGTCAGGACCATGGTACTGGACTGAGACCTGTGGCTTATGCCTCTAAAAAGCTCAACGGAGTTGAACAAGGTTTCACTCCCTGTGAGAAGGAAGTATTAGCATTGGTATGGGCTTTGCAGCATTGGGAATATCTAGTTGGATTATCCCCAGTATTATTGAAAACTGCACACTCCCCTGTGAAATATGTTCTGACAGGAAAAATTAATGAGGGTCATGTATCCAGTCCTAGGTTAGCTAAATGGACATTAGCTTTACTGAATAAAAATGTAAGCATGGAGAAAGTTCCAGCTTTATCTCCAGTTCCTTATGGACTTATAAAAGAAGGAGAACAGCATGAGTGTCCATTGCCAGAAATCCTTCCAGAAGGTCCTATACTATTCCAAGGAGGCACAAAACTGCAGGAAGTAAAAGATCAGTTAGAAGAGATTTGGTCTGTGGATGGATCCAGTTACTGCAAGGAAGGACAGCATTTCACTGGATATGCAGCAATTAGGATCTCTGATGAAAGGGTTATAAAGGGACAATGTCTACCACATTCAGCTCAAGCAGCTGAGATAGTAGCTGTCATTGTAGTACTAGAAAATGTCCCAGAAGATAAACAAGTTGCTATCTTCACAGATTCCGATTGGGTATTACGAGCCATAGTAGACTGGATGCCTCATTGGCAGAAAAGGGGAATGAAATCAGCTGATGACAAGTCCATAGCTCATTCTGAAAAATTGATATATCTGTGGAACTTAGCTCAAATAAGATTACAACCAGTGTTAATGGGAAAAGTAAAAGCACATAGGAAAAACACAGAAGAGGCTCAATGGAATAATAAAGCAGATGAGCAGGCTAAATTAGGAGCCAAGGAGGGGTTTCCATGGAATCCCAAAATACAGTTCCAAACAGCCCCAATAGCCAGTATAGGAGAAGAACAAGTGGAACAAATTGATCTAATAGCATTGCAGAAGAAAGACCCCGAAATAAAGAAACTAGTAGAGAAAGGAGAATTCCATGGATGGCATATTAAAAGACATTAAACAGGACTAATATTAGCAGCTAAAACAAAGGAAGACATACCTGTATGGGTAGTACCATCTGATCTTAGAACAGAAATGATAGCCTTAGCACATGATCATGGATATTTTGGTGTAGCTAAAACTGTAGAAAGACTGCAAATGGCAGGATGGTGGTCTAATATGAGATCAGATATAGAGCAATATGTGAATAACTGTCTACCTTGTGCAGCAAACAATGCAGACACCAAGGCTGTGTTCACACAGCCCTCTTATTTCAAAACAACAGAGGTTGTTTCGAAATAAGATTTAGGCTGTTCACACGACGCATGGTTGTTTCGAAACAATGGGTCCCGTTGTTTCGAAACAACGCCGTTGTTTCAAAACAAGTTAAACCCCATGTGGGGTCGAAACAACGTTGTTTTGAAATGATTGTTTCGAAACAACGCCGTGCGAACATGTTGTTTCGAAACAACAGTGACTTGTTTCGAAATAACTGTTGCCTGAACCTGCTATTTCACTTTGAGCTTCTTTCCTTAATTCAAATTAACAAACTGTTAATTCAAATTAAGCTACTTCGAAATAAGGTGTTATTTCGATACAAGTTGTTTCGAAACAACCATATCGAAATGACCCCCTGTGTGTGAACACAGCCCAAGATAATAAAAGGAAAATTAGGACACCAAAGGATTGAAGGTCCGTGGTCAAGATTATAAATTGATTATATTGGTCCACTCGCAAATACTGCTAAGGGAAACAAGTATTGCTTAGGGATTGTCGATCCTTTCACTAAATGGGTAGAAGCAGTTCCTACCAGGAATAACACTGCACTGGCTACTGCTAGGGTATTAGTAGATCAAGTCTTTTCCAGATGGGGAATCCCGGAAGAAATAGATTCAGATCAGGGTCCGCACTTTGTAGGTGACATAACGAAAGGACTGTGCCAAGCATTTGGAATCAAACAAAGATTACACATAGCAGGACATCCACAAAGTTCAGGACAAGTAGAAAGAACGAACAGGACTATAAAGAATGCCTTAAGAAAAGTATTAAATCTGCAAGGGAAAAATTGGGATCAAAAACTACCTTTAATATTAATGGCTATTAGAGGAATAGTAGCATCTCACGGAGTGACACCATTTAAAGCAATGACAGGAAGAAACATGAGGTTGCCAGAACAACGGTGGTTAGTGGGAAACCCTCCAGATGAAATACAACTAAAAGTGCTAACAGATCACTGGATGCGACAACTTCTAAACTCCATTTCAGAAACCCATAAGCAGATAGCAATAACCTTGAAAACCAGAGCTCAGCAAATGGATCAGAAACTAGGACCAATTTTGCACCCACAAGAATGGCAAATAGGAGATAGGGTGATGTATAGACAGTTTAAAGAAAAGGACCATGTCCTATGTCCTGTATGGGAAGGCCCAGTTAAAATCATCAATAAAGCGAGTCCCACTGTATATATGCTAGAGATTAAATGAGGAAAAAGAAAAGTAGTCAAATGGTTCCATTCTTCTCAAATGAAAAAGTGGAAAGGAGAGTAAACGAAAACAGTAGAAACAAGTTATTAAGCAAAAGAAGGAAACTCTGTGTATAGTGTAAAAATAGTTGATTTTCATTTTTATAGGAAATATGGAGAGTGAAAGTGAAGAAAGTGGATATGAGAGTGGTATAGAAGATCAAAATGAATTATTGGATGGAGAAATTGCAAGATTAATAGAGGACTTGGATCATAGATGGTCTACTGTAGCAACAATATTAATAGATGGAACAATAAGAACTATGTATTTTACTATAAATAGAGGAGCGGCCTTTTCAATTCTAAACATCAACGGAATGAATGTTGACAATATAATTACAGAGGAAGTTAGGTGGATTCATTCCGCATCAGGATGGGGGATGGTTCCAATAAGCATCCCTCTGAAGGTTAACATAGGAACAAAAAGGTTGTTTGGAAATTTTGGGCTTATAGATTTGGGTCCACACCAATACAGCATGTTAGGAATAGATGCAATCATGGCAATGAACTGTGTAATAGACTTGGGAAGGAAAAGGTTGCAGGAAAGTAAGGATGAATAGAAGTAGTGCACAGGATAGGAAGAAAAATAAAAATTTATAATTGAGTTATTTTTGTAAAATTTAGAACTATGGTGAATTGGGTAGAGGAAGTAACCTCAATAGAAGAAGATGAGGTATTGAAAATACTGGACCAGGGAAATACCACGCAAGGAAGTTTAGAAATTGAGCGGATTTTGCGACAAGAAGAACAGGATGAGAAACAAAAATCAAGTGATGGGTCAAGGAAGGACGTTCTCTTTGACATTCTTAATGATACCAAAGAAAAAGGGATGCAGACAGAAGAAGTCCCAACAGTTATGTTCATGGATAATAGATATGTTATAACTCCACTACTAAAAGATCATTACAATAGACCATTGATAGTAATATTTGTAAAAGTGCGAGATAGTGAAACAAGTCATGTATGTTATGTAGATCCTACAACATCACATTCTGTGATCAATACTAGAATCATGCCACAGGTTCTCTTGTATCGAGCATATAAGAGAATCAGAATAGTGAAGATACCAGGAACAGTGGAAGTTACAACCCCCTTAACAATGAGAATAGGGAATAAAAGAATTGAAAACATCAAATTGGGATTAATGGAGATGGATGAAAGCCCCTATGGGATACTGGGAATTGATGTCTTAAGAGTGTTAAAGTGTTCAATCGACTTAGAGAAAGATGCCTTGGTCCAGATCTTCCAAAAATGATGTATATAGATTGATAAGTAGGCTAAAATTAACTGTATTAGGAATTATAGTCATATAAGTATGAATATAAGTAATATCAGATACAGAGATGTAGGACTATATGAGTAAGTCATGTATTTGCGCTTATAGGTACATTGAGTAAAGAATGGCTGAGCAAAGAAGAGAAGAACAGATTACCGAGCATGTTCTTCCTGTAGCTGCTGAGACAGAAGTAAATGGAGAGGCAATGTATCCTCAGGGAGCCCAAACTGAAGAGGTTCACGATAATGTTTTAGAACAAGAAGATTGGGACCATGACCTAACTCCTATAGTGGGGTTACGTAGAGATTCCCTCACAAGGAATCTTTTAGTACCAATAACATTGATGCATACAACCCATACAACCACTCAATATTTCTAGCTTAGGCCAAACTTATCATACTCTATGATAAATTTAACAACATGGGAAATTCTCCCTCCAACAGCAGGATACGTTAGACGTATGGGAAAAAGAAGAGTTAGGATAAGTCACCCTGTCCAAGTTAGAATTGGAAGAAAAATTATTTACCATAGATTCAGAATGATAGCTTTACTCAATGTTACCTGTGGCACTATTAGGAATGACATCCTAATGAAAATACATGGAAACACCATAGATGGTGAAGGGTTAGAAATTAGAGAATTTTAAGATAAATTAATTGGGTTTTGAATATATTATAGAATTATAAAATAAGATAGATAAGATAGTTATTACTAGTAAGAAATAGTTGGTTGCAAATATAAGTAGTAAAAGTTAAGATAGTAATAATTTTTATTTTTAATTTTAGCACCAGAAAGACAGAAAGAGATAGAGAGACAGAAAAGAGAGGAATAAGAAAGAAAGAAAAAGATGGCAGAGTGGCCGATGGAGAATGAAATACAGGAGGCAGCAGAGGCAGGGCCAGACCAGGCCGCCCTCCTGGAAGAGGGTCTGATTAGTGTTGAGGAGTTCGAGCAAGAAGATTGGGGATGGGACCCAGAGAGGGATCCCATAACCCAGCTTTTTCGATCCACCAATGGGGCTCTAATGGTCCTCACCATCTTAAGTTATGATGAACACTTCCTTTCAACATTGTTTACTTTGGCTCCGAGCTCACCAAAATCCATACTGAATATCAATTCATTACCCGTTGCACCACCGATAGCAGGAATAGTGAGATCGTACCAATCCTCTATCTCTAGGGCAATGCAATACGTTGCCATTAGTCATCCAATAAGAATCACCATCGGCAGGAAAACTGTAAACCATCACTTTGGATTAGTGAATTTAAACTCCCACATAAAAGGAACTATGGGAGATGACTTGCTCCTGAAAAATTAACGGAAAAATTATTGACGTAGATAGACTAGAGATTAGAGAAGTTTAGAATAAGTAATAGGATAAGTAAGGATAGATAAGCTAAGCTATAGGATTAATGTAATTGAAAGGCAGAAATAAAGTAGGATAGATAAGAATAAAATTTAATTTGTAATAGATAGGATTTAGTTAGTTAAATAGATAGGAATAGTTAGAGTAGAAGTTAGTATTGTTAGAAAAAAAGAAGGAAGAAGAAAAGAAATAATAAAATTGTTGCTTAAAAAGAAAGGAATTCTGTTGTTAATAAATAAAAATCTTTTTTTTATAAAAAGAGTGTGTAGTCAGTTTTCTTATGGATATAGAGCAAAGTAAGAAGTAAAAACCTTTACTTCTAATTTCAGCCGAGTAACAGAGAATAAAAAGAATGATAATTGAGGAGAAAGAAATCCAGATGGTTGTAGTTGAAGCAGAAGCATTAGGAAATGAAGCAGCATTACCATCTCAAGAAGCACAAGGACAAGTGTCTATTAATCCTGTATTAGAGATAGAAGAATGGGAAGAGAATTCAGACCGAATCGCTAGACTTATTAAAAATCCAGGAAATGGAAATATGTTAATTTCTGTTATTTTAACTCATTCTAATTCTACACAGTTAGATTATTTTTATCTTATACCCAATGTGCCTCGGTCTTTTATAAATTTAAGGAGAATGGAGGTACTCCCACCAACTGCAGGGCAAATACGGTTTCAACAAAGCAAAATACATATAACCCATCCAATTTATATGCAAATTGGTAGGAAAGGTATTTACCATAGATTTGGTATAAAATTTTGGCACCGCTCTGCCTTCGGGATCATTGGTAAAGATATCCTAAGAGCCCTTAATGTCTCAATTATTGATTTTGATTGCTTAGAGATTCGAGAAGCATAGAATATTAGAACATGGAACAATATATAAATTGTAATTGCTATACAAATGCCACTAATAAACAACAACAAAAAAAAGAACTGTTGTTTAAAGAAGGAAGGAAGGGTTTTTTGTGTTTGTTTTGTTCCAGAATTCAACGGATGGAAGATGGAGTAATATTTGCATTGGCCTTTTTGGGTCTTTGCCTACTCATGCTGCTGTTATGGTATTGTGAACGTGACAGCCCTGAATTCAACCATTGAATGGAGCAAACCATCTGAAGATTCCAACATTACACATGGAACATATGGAAGAAAAGAAGAATGTACTTTCACACTTCCACCCCTTAACAACACAAAAATTGTAGCTTTTATGGGACCAATAGAAAGTGTAACACTCTTAGCTCAAAATAATAGTTCTTCTACACACGGTTCCCATAAATGTTTTTTAAAATTCAATAATGAAGAAAAAGGTTGGGTAAATATTGTAGGATCTAGTAGGGTATTGATACAACCTTTTATTTGCACATGGGATGACACCAGAAAACAAGGGAAACTGCTTGGTAAGGTAAACAGAATAAGCTCATGGCAGTGTGTTCTTAGTCAAAACTCTAGCATTATTGCTAGGACATCCATCAAAAGAATTACAAGAGAAAAGGCTCAATTAGTAGATAGGCAAGAAATGGTCACCAGCATTCAATGGATTGATTCCCCCACAGCATGGATTGTAAATCAGGTCCAAAGGTTGTGAATTCACAATTCAAAAAGGGCTAAGAAAGGAGATAGTAAGAAAGAATAAACCTTTTACCATAATGATGGGTACACTGGAAGCTATTACACAAAGAGACAACATACGAAATATTGCCACACAACTATCCCATAAGTGTTTTCTCAAATTTGACACAATAGAGCAGGGAAGAATTTTAACACATCCACACTATTATTCTGCCCCTAAACCATCTACTTGTGGATGGGATAATGATTCACATAAAGGAAAAATATCAGGAACAACAATTATACCAGGACATTGGCAATGTGCTATCATAGAGGGACCAAACGTAGTGTCAAGATCAGAACAAAGAACAGTCATGATTGAAAAGGAATCTAGATGTGGAATTATTGTTTGGTATGTTCCATTGTGGAATAAAGGAAATGTACAGCACATGCATGTTCGGTGGTATCATAATAGGCACAATGATACTGTACATACATTCAAATTAGAAGATCCCAAAGGAAATATTACTACACATCCCTTTAAGTGTCAAACCAATATGAGTATTATTACCAAAGAAGATGTAGCACAAGCATCTCCAGCAATGTATAAATGCTTTATTCATGAAAAGAAATGTCAAACGGGGTCATATCCGCAAACATTATTTCAGTATTATTGTGAAGCAGATGTAAATATAATAAGACAAAGGGGTAGTGGAACATGGAAACTTGTAGGTAGAGATTTCAGTTATATTTTTCCATTTACATGGGTACTCAAACCAACAGTAACAAATATTGGCCCTTACGTGGTAAAAGAAGATATTAAAAAGCAGTTGATAATAGATCCATCTTATTCACTTAAGAAAATAGTGTTAGATCTCACACCAGTATTCTCTTTAAAACCTCAATGTCAAAATTATACCGAACCTTTAGAGGAAGGATGGAAAAGATGGATATACACTCAAGTTTTTCCAAGTACTACTAAAGATAAGAAGAAAAGAAGCATGATGGAAACAGCTCTAGGAAGAGCAGGAACAGGATTGGGAATTTTGAATAGCATAAATGTAGAAATATTGGCAAATAAATTGAGCAGATTAGGACAACAACTGGGAAATTTGGCAAAGCCATTACAAACCTCCTTAACAGAAATGAGCTCAAGTCAATACATAGCTGCCAAATTGCTTCCAGAATGGGAAAAATCCCACAAAGCAGATCATTTAATAATTTTGGATACAATTGAAACTTTACAAAATAATGTATCTCTTGCATTAGCATGTATCCAAGCTCAAGCATGGATGCATGATGTAATGAAAGACATTATTAGAGATGGAACAAGTGGACGATTGCCACTAGAAATAAAAAGTGCAATTTGGAAGCATGTTTCAAAATTCAAAACAGAGTTATATGAATGGTGGAAAATGATCAACTTCACCTATAATCCATACGAAAATCAAATTACTGTATACATATTGATGATTACCAAGGCTCAAGTTAAATGGATATCTCCAGTAATTGGCTTGGGGATAAATTTAAACTCAACAGTAATGCAGCCAATGGGATATAAATTATGGGCATTAAAACAAGAAAGTAACTGGAAAACCATAGAACTTGAGGCTTGTGTTGAAGAACCAGATGGTGTTGGATATGTTTGTAATCAAAATGCTATTCAATCCTGTGATGTTTGTTTGAATAGGGAACAAGGAGAATGTTATCAATTGAACCCAAAATCTTCCAATGAATCAATGATTGTATGTGTTGGGAAAACTTGTATAAGAAGTTGGTGTACATTGTTTAAAGTGAACTGTGCTTATGATATTGTACATAATCCATACGAAAATCAATGTTTATGTAATATTACATCTTTAGTAGGGTGCGATGTTAAATACAACCTACCCTTAATGGTTGACGAAGAAATCAAAGAAGAATATCAATTATATGAACAAATTAATACAGTTCCATTGGGACCAAACATCACGATTGTCTGAAAATTAATAGAACACCCCTATTTGAAGAAAGAAGTGGAAAAAGTGAAAGAGACTGCTCAAAGTGTGTTACTGACCGTACAACATTCAGCTAAACAAATTGAACAAATGATGGAACGAGTGAAGGGAATCTCCCAACACAATTGGTGGAGAGTATTCATGGGATTGTCCCCCACAGCCACAAAATACTTAAATGTTTTGTTACACCCACTGGTGATGTTATTGATGATGCAGATTGCCTTGGCTATTTCACTCCTAATATTAGTGTTTTGGATAAGATGAAAAATTAGCAAATTGAAATTCTTACTGTGGCTATCGAGTGGCAAAATATATTGCCATTCCCCAACAAATTCACTTGATAAATACTCGCGTATGGATCTGGACGGAAGAGACTTGTGCCAGTATGAAGACATGATGGCTCGGTCTCCTAGCATGGAGAGCCTTGAGCGCAAACTGGACAAGAAACTCTACGAATGGATCCCAATGGAAGAATTGCATCATTGTGAGAACATGATGATTCAATCTCCTTCGATGGAGACTTTTAAACCAAAGTTAAGTGAGCATCTTCCAGAGGATTAAATTGGACAAAAATCTTTAAAAGTGCTGGACTTGAAAACAGGTTTTCAAATCCAGCAAGGAGGGGAATTGTAGCCTGAGATTTTTGCCATCTCTTTAGTATCACAGAGAAATAAATAAATAAATAAATAAATAAAAATAATAAAATACTAAAATATAAGGACACATATGGGTAGAAAATGGTGTAAGGCAATCTAGCAGAAGTTTTATGTTAAAGCTGGAAAAAAAACAGCATAATATGCAATAATCAGAAGTACAGAATTTATAAATCATCAATTATTACTGTTTAAGACAAAGTTGGTATTCAAATGGCATTCAGCAAGTGAAATGGAGAGATCATAGGTTCAGCATATTCCATAGGTATATCTCTATCAGCAGATTCAACAAATACATTTTTTTGGAAAAGTAGGTCAAGATGGAGGAAGATTCTGAACTTTTGAACTCACTCAGTCCCCCTCCCATCAAGTATTCTAAGGTGTCCACCCCCTGTCAGAAGACCCATCAAAAGTATTGATTTTTGGTTAGATGGCAGGTGAAATCACCCTTTTTCCAATTGGATGAAGATGAAGTCACACCTTTGAGATTGGTTAAGGAGAAGATGGGAGTGGCAGAAGAGCGAACAAAAAGCGCTGCACGGAGCAAAGCTTCGGAGATCTCTCCCACTCCTTACTGGGTTCCACTGGCCTCTGGCTATGTTCCCGCTGCACTAAGGGGTCTCACTCACATTCACCCCTAGAGAGAGTGACAACGTCTCTAGTGGGAGCCTGGGAGCTGGGTCTTTGGACTCTGTCTCTGAAAGGCATGGGGTTGAATCTCTGAGC
>VOCP01057309.1:0-15175 GCA_007922195.1 Podocnemis expansa | reverse complement strand
GGTCTTTGGACTCTGTCTCTGAAAGGCATGGGGTTGAATCTCTGAGCGGTGACTCAGGATTCAGTCCTTGAGCTGGGTCTCAGGATCTAGTCTTAGAAGGGCTTCCAATAAAACTCACAGGCAAGCAGATAACTTAGTCCTGCTGTAAGCCTGGTGAGCAACTCTTGAGCTCCGGTCACCGAGCAATTGCACCTGCAAGCCGCTGAACGTTCCAAGCCGTGCCTGAACTCCAGTCTCCCTGGCAACCAGGCCTGAGCTGAGCGAAGCCTGAGAGCAATGAACAGCGCCAGCTTGCAGCTGCTGACATCTGAAGAAAGATACCGGGTTTCTCAAGCTTCTGGGGTAAGAAAAGGGTCCCAAGGAAGGGAGGAACACCTATAGGAAACAGTATTGGGGAAGTCCAAGCCTTATTTTTAGAAGGAAATTGCTTAAGATAAGTGAGACAAGTAACCCAGCCTAAGACCTTAAGGAGTAACAGTAAGAACTGAGATTTCTCCATTCAGTCAGTGACTGGCCCTCACTTGCTGAATGTTCTTTTATATACCTCAATTTTTTTATGTTGTTATTGTAAGTTAAATGTTGTATCTTTATGTTATAATTGTCTAAAGTAGTTTTAATGCATTAAGATTAATGTGAAGTGGTTTTTATTAAAGGAATAGAAGCTTCTTATTAATTGCTTATGATAGATATTATAATAAATCTGATTTTTGGCATTTGACAAATTATTGGCTCTAAATCCTTTATTGTTTTTGGTCTGTGCTTGATCGGTGGGCTGTAGCCGTATCCCCCACTTGGGACATTTACCCTGGGGTTCCGGTATCTGTCCATTTAGGTGAAAAATGGACCCCATTGCCACTGAGGGTTTTCCAAATTGAACCCCAGACTGCGGGACGGTCTGGAAATTAGTAAATTACTAAATTCGATTGGGGGGGGGGTAACAGAATTGGCGAGCCAGGCAGGAGACTTTCTCCTAAATTGGGGGATCACAGACCACGAAGCAATAAAGGTTGTGACGTAGTTAAAAATTCTCTGAGCCTGTCTGTTGAGCCGATAACGAACTTTCTAGAATTAGTGCCTGACCCTTTTTGCTCACTCAGCAGACACTAAAACTTCCTCAAATTTTATAGGAAAATAGAAAAAAATTAAAATTAGGCAAAATTAATACTGCAGTAATTTTTAAAGGCACGTCCATAAAAATAACATCGACCGGTAAATGAAAATTTAGTTAAAGATTATTAGAACAGCTGTAATGCTCAGAAAAGGTATCGCAATCCTTTTGATCAGCGATTTGAATAATTAGGTCGCTTGTGATCAGCAGTCTGAGGTATTGAAAAGGTAAAAGCGGTTTAAGTCTAGCTAGAGCCGTCCAGCTGGAGGACCGTATCCAGTAAACCTGTAACCGATATAGCAAGGGTATAGGACAGCCTTGATTGAGGGGTACAGGGCCTGTGGCCACCGTGAGTGAGACGTCACTACAGATGAGACAGGTTTATAGTTAGTCTCGGAGCTTATGGTTGGTAGTGGACTAACTGAGGAATTTCTAGGTATCTCTAGAGATTAGTGATCTCTTTGAGGTTTTATTGACGGGGAAAAGTCAGACTAGAAGATTCTGATGGGTTGCTCAGCCCTGAAGTGAGTTTTAGAGAGACTGTCCTGTATTACTCTGGTTAGAGAAAGTATCTAACCCTGTTGTTGCTCAAGGCAGACAGTAAATTAGTTTGTGCAAAAAAAAAAAAAGGTGCCCATCTAGCATAAGATTGTAAGATGTTGAGGGCACAGAAACGAAAGATTCGTTGTGAAACCAGTAAAAGTCACTCTGAGAAAATGCTAGGAGATAGTTTGGGAGATTTTGTGCAGAAAATAGGAAATGGTCCATGGAAAGAAAATGCTTTTATGGGACCAGGAGCTTTCCAACAATTATGTAAGCAATGGGATCAGTGGATTCAGGAAGATCAGAAAGGAATTTTTAAAGGAAAGCCTAGCAAAAAGGAAAGAAAAAGAGCTGCTATGCAAGGATTATATCTGGTGGCAGCCATTTTAGATAAAGAAATAGAGAAACTAATAGAAGAAAAACAAAGAATGCAAAAAGAAAAAGATAGCAATATTAAACAGCTAAAGAACCTAGAAGCTGAAAATAGCAACTTAAGATCTGTCCTGTTAACACAATCTACTCAGCTAAGAATGTTCCAAAAGGAGATAGAAGAAGGAAAAGAGGAAACAGGCAGATTGCTCAAAGGAAGTGAGAAATGGAAGAAGATGGCTACAGACAGCCAGGCTGCTGTAAGAGTAATGCTTTCAGATGCAGAAGAAAAAGGAAGGATAGAACATGCAGATTGTTTGAAGCAAATAGAAGCTTTAAAAAGGGAATTGAGAGTTAGCAAAGGAGTAATTTCAGTAGTAAAGAGCAATGCAAGTCATTGGAGGTATGAGGAAGTAGGAACTGATGAAGATGAATGGGAAGATATTGAGGAAGATTGTGAAGGGATATCACAGAAAGAAACATTGTATAGTGCTCTAAGAGAAGAGCTGAAAGAGCTTGATAAACCACCTCCAGTAGCACCAGTGATAACTACAAAAGTAACTAAGAAAACAAAAACAGGCAGACAAGGAGGAACAGAGGAATGAATAGAAGAAAGACCATATACGCCTGAACAAATTAAAGCCCTAGGAAGAACCTTAGGAGTCTTAGATAGAAGTACAGCAGTCAAATGGCTTACCAGAATAACAGGAATGCCAGGATTAACAGGAGCAGATATATCAGCATTACTTAAGGAATGTATGGGGATGGAAAACTTTGCAGGGCTTCCCTATGGTATACAAGGTGGAGAAGAAAAGGATAAGGACATTGTAGAGCTGGAAGTTTTAAAATTCTTCTTCCCTGGAGAAGATCCAGTTATATGGTTTCATAGGGAAAAGCAACAACCTGGAGAAAGACCTGAACCTTATATAGCAAGGAAAAAGTTAACATATAAACATTCAGGTCTTGCAACCCCAAAAGAAGATGCAGAAAATCTATTTTTAAGTTGGAGAGATCTTATTGATTATGATGTATTGCAGTTTAGAAAAGCACTATTGTTAGGGTTTGTCCCCAGTATGAGAACAGCAATGATCTCTATGGATCCAGCAGAGACACCTTTAAGAGAGAGAGAGGAAAAAGCAAAAGCACTCTATGAAATTCAAAGAGAGACTTGCCCTGTACCTAGGAAAAGAATTGAAAGAGTAGCAACAGTAACATTTTCAAATAATGGTCCACAAAAGAAAGAGAATTTTCCACCTAGGCAGCTAAGAAATGGCAGAAATGAAGGAGGGAACAGAAACAGAATAAGAAGCCCATATTCTAGTCCAAATACTACTTACCCCTTAAAGGGAGCAGATCCGGTTAGAACATGGGCATGGAAAAAGTTATTGCAATATAAGTCGAAGGAGGAAATTCATGGATTGCCAACCGCAGAAATATTAAAAAGATTAGCAAAATATGAAAGCCCAGCTCCGTCTGCCCCTCCTCTCCCACCAGATCAAGAATAGGGAGGCCGAGCGCCCCCTATTTCCCCAGTGTCAGCTGGAGAGCATGCTGACTTAGTGGCACATTTAGATCAAGATAGATGGGGAAGACCTACAGTTTATGTAGAGTTTAAACAGGGAGCATTCGGACAAAATATGTTAATTGATATGGGTGCCACTTTCTCATTAGTTAGTACTAGAAAGAAAAATTTATTTGGACCTCCAGTTATTGTCAGGAATCTGCAGGGATTTAACGAAGCAGAAAGTAAAGTTCCATTAAGCCCTGTAGTGAACTTTAGATTAGGAAACAGCCTTGGAAAGGGACAATTTGGCCTAATAGAACTAGATGGAAATGGAATACTGGGAATGGACATTCTAAGAAATCTTAGGCTTATAGTTGATTTGGTGAACAGAACCTTATGGAAAATGTCCATAGGCCAGGAAGATATTACAAAAGAATCTGTAGTCATAGAAGCAGGCTATAGATTAGCTGCTTTAAAAGCAGCAGAAGAAGTGAAATGGCCTGCTTGGCCATCAGAAATTTTAGAAATCGCTTTACAGCATAGAGAAGCGTGAGTAAAAAACAAAGCAGAATGTGGGAAAATTAATGCAGAAGTTCTGATTACAGGACCTGATCCTCCACCTCAAAAACAATATAAATATCCCAAGGAAGCAGAAGAAAGCTTAGCAAAAACCATTCAGGGTTTGATAGATCAGGGAGTTGTAGTGGAAAAGCAAAGCAGAAATAATGTGGCTATTTGGCCAGTCCTGAAAGCAGATGGAAAGACATGGAGATTAACTATTGACTTTAGACCATTGAATAAAGTAACTCCAATAACTGCACTAGTTGTGGCCAAACATCCAGAGGTAATGGCTTCTATAATAGGAGGAGCAAAATGGTTTACAGTGCTAGATCTGGCAAATGCATTCTTTTCCATACCATTACACCCAGACTGTTGGTATAAATTTGCCTTTACTTTTCAAGGCAGACAACTGTGTTTCCGCCGGACTCCACAAGGGTTTCACTTGTCACCGACAATATGCCACATGCGTGTGATCAAAATGTGGGATGATGTGCCCAAAAGGGATAATATCATCTCCTATGTTGATGACATTCTGATTAGCACAAAAACTAGAGAGGAAAATTTAGAAACCTTAGATCAAGTTCTGCAGAAAATAGAAGAAACAGGTTTCAAGGTTAGCCCTGAAAAAGCACAGATATGCCAACAGCAGGTAAACTATCTAGGAGTAACTCTGGGACAAGAAGGGCGTTCACCAGATAAGCAGAGAGTAGAACTCTTACATAAATTGCCATCTCCTACAGACATTTCCACTCTGCGATCATTCTTAGGAATGATGAACTTTTCCAGAGATTTTGTGGAAAACTATGCAGAAAAAGCTTCTCCATTATATAAGTTACTGAGGAAAGGTACCCAGTGGGAATGGGAAACAGACCAACAAACAGCGTTCACCCAGCTAAAACAAGCACTAGCATAAGCTCCAGCTCTAGCTTATCCAAAAGTAGAAAAACCTTTTGTGCTTCAACTAGCTACCACAGACACTGGAATGAGCGCAGTCCTCAGTCAGGACCATGGTACTGGACTGAGACCTGTGGCTTATGCCTCTAAAAAGCTCAACGGAGTTGAACAAGGTTTCACTCCCTGTGAGAAGGAAGTATTAGCATTGGTATGGGCTTTGCAGCATTGGGAATATCTAGTTGGATTATCCCCAGTATTATTGAAAACTGCACACTCCCCTGTGAAATATGTTCTGACAGGAAAAATTAATGAGGGTCATGTATCCAGTCCTAGGTTAGCTAAATGGACATTAGCTTTACTGAATAAAAATGTAAGCATGGAGAAAGTTCCAGCTTTATCTCCAGTTCCTTATGGACTTATAAAAGAAGGAGAACAGCATGAGTGTCCATTGCCAGAAATCCTTCCAGAAGGTCCTATACTATTCCAAGGAGGCACAAAACTGCAGGAAGTAAAAGATCAGTTAGAAGAGATTTGGTCTGTGGATGGATCCAGTTACTGCAAGGAAGGACAGCATTTCACTGGATATGCAGCAATTAGGATCTCTGATGAAAGGGTTATAAAGGGACAATGTCTACCACATTCAGCTCAAGCAGCTGAGATAGTAGCTGTCATTGTAGTACTAGAAAATGTCCCAGAAGATAAACAAGTTGCTATCTTCACAGATTCCGATTGGGTATTACGAGCCATAGTAGACTGGATGCCTCATTGGCAGAAAAGGGGAATGAAATCAGCTGATGACAAGTCCATAGCTCATTCTGAAAAATTGATATATCTGTGGAACTTAGCTCAAATAAGATTACAACCAGTGTTAATGGGAAAAGTAAAAGCACATAGGAAAAACACAGAAGAGGCTCAATGGAATAATAAAGCAGATGAGCAGGCTAAATTAGGAGCCAAGGAGGGGTTTCCATGGAATCCCAAAATACAGTTCCAAACAGCCCCAATAGCCAGTATAGGAGAAGAACAAGTGGAACAAATTGATCTAATAGCATTGCAGAAGAAAGACCCCGAAATAAAGAAACTAGTAGAGAAAGGAGAATTCCATGGATGGCATATTAAAAGACATTAAACAGGACTAATATTAGCAGCTAAAACAAAGGAAGACATACCTGTATGGGTAGTACCATCTGATCTTAGAACAGAAATGATAGCCTTAGCACATGATCATGGATATTTTGGTGTAGCTAAAACTGTAGAAAGACTGCAAATGGCAGGATGGTGGTCTAATATGAGATCAGATATAGAGCAATATGTGAATAACTGTCTACCTTGTGCAGCAAACAATGCAGACACCAAGGCTGTGTTCACACAGCCCTCTTATTTCAAAACAACAGAGGTTGTTTCGAAATAAGATTTAGGCTGTTCACACGACGCATGGTTGTTTCGAAACAATGGGTCCCGTTGTTTCGAAACAACGCCGTTGTTTCAAAACAAGTTAAACCCCATGTGGGGTCGAAACAACGTTGTTTTGAAATGATTGTTTCGAAACAACGCCGTGCGAACATGTTGTTTCGAAACAACAGTGACTTGTTTCGAAATAACTGTTGCCTGAACCTGCTATTTCACTTTGAGCTTCTTTCCTTAATTCAAATTAACAAACTGTTAATTCAAATTAAGCTACTTCGAAATAAGGTGTTATTTCGATACAAGTTGTTTCGAAACAACCATATCGAAATGACCCCCTGTGTGTGAACACAGCCCAAGATAATAAAAGGAAAATTAGGACACCAAAGGATTGAAGGTCCGTGGTCAAGATTATAAATTGATTATATTGGTCCACTCGCAAATACTGCTAAGGGAAACAAGTATTGCTTAGGGATTGTCGATCCTTTCACTAAATGGGTAGAAGCAGTTCCTACCAGGAATAACACTGCACTGGCTACTGCTAGGGTATTAGTAGATCAAGTCTTTTCCAGATGGGGAATCCCGGAAGAAATAGATTCAGATCAGGGTCCGCACTTTGTAGGTGACATAACGAAAGGACTGTGCCAAGCATTTGGAATCAAACAAAGATTACACATAGCAGGACATCCACAAAGTTCAGGACAAGTAGAAAGAACGAACAGGACTATAAAGAATGCCTTAAGAAAAGTATTAAATCTGCAAGGGAAAAATTGGGATCAAAAACTACCTTTAATATTAATGGCTATTAGAGGAATAGTAGCATCTCACGGAGTGACACCATTTAAAGCAATGACAGGAAGAAACATGAGGTTGCCAGAACAACGGTGGTTAGTGGGAAACCCTCCAGATGAAATACAACTAAAAGTGCTAACAGATCACTGGATGCGACAACTTCTAAACTCCATTTCAGAAACCCATAAGCAGATAGCAATAACCTTGAAAACCAGAGCTCAGCAAATGGATCAGAAACTAGGACCAATTTTGCACCCACAAGAATGGCAAATAGGAGATAGGGTGATGTATAGACAGTTTAAAGAAAAGGACCATGTCCTATGTCCTGTATGGGAAGGCCCAGTTAAAATCATCAATAAAGCGAGTCCCACTGTATATATGCTAGAGATTAAATGAGGAAAAAGAAAAGTAGTCAAATGGTTCCATTCTTCTCAAATGAAAAAGTGGAAAGGAGAGTAAACGAAAACAGTAGAAACAAGTTATTAAGCAAAAGAAGGAAACTCTGTGTATAGTGTAAAAATAGTTGATTTTCATTTTTATAGGAAATATGGAGAGTGAAAGTGAAGAAAGTGGATATGAGAGTGGTATAGAAGATCAAAATGAATTATTGGATGGAGAAATTGCAAGATTAATAGAGGACTTGGATCATAGATGGTCTACTGTAGCAACAATATTAATAGATGGAACAATAAGAACTATGTATTTTACTATAAATAGAGGAGCGGCCTTTTCAATTCTAAACATCAACGGAATGAATGTTGACAATATAATTACAGAGGAAGTTAGGTGGATTCATTCCGCATCAGGATGGGGGATGGTTCCAATAAGCATCCCTCTGAAGGTTAACATAGGAACAAAAAGGTTGTTTGGAAATTTTGGGCTTATAGATTTGGGTCCACACCAATACAGCATGTTAGGAATAGATGCAATCATGGCAATGAACTGTGTAATAGACTTGGGAAGGAAAAGGTTGCAGGAAAGTAAGGATGAATAGAAGTAGTGCACAGGATAGGAAGAAAAATAAAAATTTATAATTGAGTTATTTTTGTAAAATTTAGAACTATGGTGAATTGGGTAGAGGAAGTAACCTCAATAGAAGAAGATGAGGTATTGAAAATACTGGACCAGGGAAATACCACGCAAGGAAGTTTAGAAATTGAGCGGATTTTGCGACAAGAAGAACAGGATGAGAAACAAAAATCAAGTGATGGGTCAAGGAAGGACGTTCTCTTTGACATTCTTAATGATACCAAAGAAAAAGGGATGCAGACAGAAGAAGTCCCAACAGTTATGTTCATGGATAATAGATATGTTATAACTCCACTACTAAAAGATCATTACAATAGACCATTGATAGTAATATTTGTAAAAGTGCGAGATAGTGAAACAAGTCATGTATGTTATGTAGATCCTACAACATCACATTCTGTGATCAATACTAGAATCATGCCACAGGTTCTCTTGTATCGAGCATATAAGAGAATCAGAATAGTGAAGATACCAGGAACAGTGGAAGTTACAACCCCCTTAACAATGAGAATAGGGAATAAAAGAATTGAAAACATCAAATTGGGATTAATGGAGATGGATGAAAGCCCCTATGGGATACTGGGAATTGATGTCTTAAGAGTGTTAAAGTGTTCAATCGACTTAGAGAAAGATGCCTTGGTCCAGATCTTCCAAAAATGATGTATATAGATTGATAAGTAGGCTAAAATTAACTGTATTAGGAATTATAGTCATATAAGTATGAATATAAGTAATATCAGATACAGAGATGTAGGACTATATGAGTAAGTCATGTATTTGCGCTTATAGGTACATTGAGTAAAGAATGGCTGAGCAAAGAAGAGAAGAACAGATTACCGAGCATGTTCTTCCTGTAGCTGCTGAGACAGAAGTAAATGGAGAGGCAATGTATCCTCAGGGAGCCCAAACTGAAGAGGTTCACGATAATGTTTTAGAACAAGAAGATTGGGACCATGACCTAACTCCTATAGTGGGGTTACGTAGAGATTCCCTCACAAGGAATCTTTTAGTACCAATAACATTGATGCATACAACCCATACAACCACTCAATATTTCTAGCTTAGGCCAAACTTATCATACTCTATGATAAATTTAACAACATGGGAAATTCTCCCTCCAACAGCAGGATACGTTAGACGTATGGGAAAAAGAAGAGTTAGGATAAGTCACCCTGTCCAAGTTAGAATTGGAAGAAAAATTATTTACCATAGATTCAGAATGATAGCTTTACTCAATGTTACCTGTGGCACTATTAGGAATGACATCCTAATGAAAATACATGGAAACACCATAGATGGTGAAGGGTTAGAAATTAGAGAATTTTAAGATAAATTAATTGGGTTTTGAATATATTATAGAATTATAAAATAAGATAGATAAGATAGTTATTACTAGTAAGAAATAGTTGGTTGCAAATATAAGTAGTAAAAGTTAAGATAGTAATAATTTTTATTTTTAATTTTAGCACCAGAAAGACAGAAAGAGATAGAGAGACAGAAAAGAGAGGAATAAGAAAGAAAGAAAAAGATGGCAGAGTGGCCGATGGAGAATGAAATACAGGAGGCAGCAGAGGCAGGGCCAGACCAGGCCGCCCTCCTGGAAGAGGGTCTGATTAGTGTTGAGGAGTTCGAGCAAGAAGATTGGGGATGGGACCCAGAGAGGGATCCCATAACCCAGCTTTTTCGATCCACCAATGGGGCTCTAATGGTCCTCACCATCTTAAGTTATGATGAACACTTCCTTTCAACATTGTTTACTTTGGCTCCGAGCTCACCAAAATCCATACTGAATATCAATTCATTACCCGTTGCACCACCGATAGCAGGAATAGTGAGATCGTACCAATCCTCTATCTCTAGGGCAATGCAATACGTTGCCATTAGTCATCCAATAAGAATCACCATCGGCAGGAAAACTGTAAACCATCACTTTGGATTAGTGAATTTAAACTCCCACATAAAAGGAACTATGGGAGATGACTTGCTCCTGAAAAATTAACGGAAAAATTATTGACGTAGATAGACTAGAGATTAGAGAAGTTTAGAATAAGTAATAGGATAAGTAAGGATAGATAAGCTAAGCTATAGGATTAATGTAATTGAAAGGCAGAAATAAAGTAGGATAGATAAGAATAAAATTTAATTTGTAATAGATAGGATTTAGTTAGTTAAATAGATAGGAATAGTTAGAGTAGAAGTTAGTATTGTTAGAAAAAAAGAAGGAAGAAGAAAAGAAATAATAAAATTGTTGCTTAAAAAGAAAGGAATTCTGTTGTTAATAAATAAAAATCTTTTTTTTATAAAAAGAGTGTGTAGTCAGTTTTCTTATGGATATAGAGCAAAGTAAGAAGTAAAAACCTTTACTTCTAATTTCAGCCGAGTAACAGAGAATAAAAAGAATGATAATTGAGGAGAAAGAAATCCAGATGGTTGTAGTTGAAGCAGAAGCATTAGGAAATGAAGCAGCATTACCATCTCAAGAAGCACAAGGACAAGTGTCTATTAATCCTGTATTAGAGATAGAAGAATGGGAAGAGAATTCAGACCGAATCGCTAGACTTATTAAAAATCCAGGAAATGGAAATATGTTAATTTCTGTTATTTTAACTCATTCTAATTCTACACAGTTAGATTATTTTTATCTTATACCCAATGTGCCTCGGTCTTTTATAAATTTAAGGAGAATGGAGGTACTCCCACCAACTGCAGGGCAAATACGGTTTCAACAAAGCAAAATACATATAACCCATCCAATTTATATGCAAATTGGTAGGAAAGGTATTTACCATAGATTTGGTATAAAATTTTGGCACCGCTCTGCCTTCGGGATCATTGGTAAAGATATCCTAAGAGCCCTTAATGTCTCAATTATTGATTTTGATTGCTTAGAGATTCGAGAAGCATAGAATATTAGAACATGGAACAATATATAAATTGTAATTGCTATACAAATGCCACTAATAAACAACAACAAAAAAAAGAACTGTTGTTTAAAGAAGGAAGGAAGGGTTTTTTGTGTTTGTTTTGTTCCAGAATTCAACGGATGGAAGATGGAGTAATATTTGCATTGGCCTTTTTGGGTCTTTGCCTACTCATGCTGCTGTTATGGTATTGTGAACGTGACAGCCCTGAATTCAACCATTGAATGGAGCAAACCATCTGAAGATTCCAACATTACACATGGAACATATGGAAGAAAAGAAGAATGTACTTTCACACTTCCACCCCTTAACAACACAAAAATTGTAGCTTTTATGGGACCAATAGAAAGTGTAACACTCTTAGCTCAAAATAATAGTTCTTCTACACACGGTTCCCATAAATGTTTTTTAAAATTCAATAATGAAGAAAAAGGTTGGGTAAATATTGTAGGATCTAGTAGGGTATTGATACAACCTTTTATTTGCACATGGGATGACACCAGAAAACAAGGGAAACTGCTTGGTAAGGTAAACAGAATAAGCTCATGGCAGTGTGTTCTTAGTCAAAACTCTAGCATTATTGCTAGGACATCCATCAAAAGAATTACAAGAGAAAAGGCTCAATTAGTAGATAGGCAAGAAATGGTCACCAGCATTCAATGGATTGATTCCCCCACAGCATGGATTGTAAATCAGGTCCAAAGGTTGTGAATTCACAATTCAAAAAGGGCTAAGAAAGGAGATAGTAAGAAAGAATAAACCTTTTACCATAATGATGGGTACACTGGAAGCTATTACACAAAGAGACAACATACGAAATATTGCCACACAACTATCCCATAAGTGTTTTCTCAAATTTGACACAATAGAGCAGGGAAGAATTTTAACACATCCACACTATTATTCTGCCCCTAAACCATCTACTTGTGGATGGGATAATGATTCACATAAAGGAAAAATATCAGGAACAACAATTATACCAGGACATTGGCAATGTGCTATCATAGAGGGACCAAACGTAGTGTCAAGATCAGAACAAAGAACAGTCATGATTGAAAAGGAATCTAGATGTGGAATTATTGTTTGGTATGTTCCATTGTGGAATAAAGGAAATGTACAGCACATGCATGTTCGGTGGTATCATAATAGGCACAATGATACTGTACATACATTCAAATTAGAAGATCCCAAAGGAAATATTACTACACATCCCTTTAAGTGTCAAACCAATATGAGTATTATTACCAAAGAAGATGTAGCACAAGCATCTCCAGCAATGTATAAATGCTTTATTCATGAAAAGAAATGTCAAACGGGGTCATATCCGCAAACATTATTTCAGTATTATTGTGAAGCAGATGTAAATATAATAAGACAAAGGGGTAGTGGAACATGGAAACTTGTAGGTAGAGATTTCAGTTATATTTTTCCATTTACATGGGTACTCAAACCAACAGTAACAAATATTGGCCCTTACGTGGTAAAAGAAGATATTAAAAAGCAGTTGATAATAGATCCATCTTATTCACTTAAGAAAATAGTGTTAGATCTCACACCAGTATTCTCTTTAAAACCTCAATGTCAAAATTATACCGAACCTTTAGAGGAAGGATGGAAAAGATGGATATACACTCAAGTTTTTCCAAGTACTACTAAAGATAAGAAGAAAAGAAGCATGATGGAAACAGCTCTAGGAAGAGCAGGAACAGGATTGGGAATTTTGAATAGCATAAATGTAGAAATATTGGCAAATAAATTGAGCAGATTAGGACAACAACTGGGAAATTTGGCAAAGCCATTACAAACCTCCTTAACAGAAATGAGCTCAAGTCAATACATAGCTGCCAAATTGCTTCCAGAATGGGAAAAATCCCACAAAGCAGATCATTTAATAATTTTGGATACAATTGAAACTTTACAAAATAATGTATCTCTTGCATTAGCATGTATCCAAGCTCAAGCATGGATGCATGATGTAATGAAAGACATTATTAGAGATGGAACAAGTGGACGATTGCCACTAGAAATAAAAAGTGCAATTTGGAAGCATGTTTCAAAATTCAAAACAGAGTTATATGAATGGTGGAAAATGATCAACTTCACCTATAATCCATACGAAAATCAAATTACTGTATACATATTGATGATTACCAAGGCTCAAGTTAAATGGATATCTCCAGTAATTGGCTTGGGGATAAATTTAAACTCAACAGTAATGCAGCCAATGGGATATAAATTATGGGCATTAAAACAAGAAAGTAACTGGAAAACCATAGAACTTGAGGCTTGTGTTGAAGAACCAGATGGTGTTGGATATGTTTGTAATCAAAATGCTATTCAATCCTGTGATGTTTGTTTGAATAGGGAACAAGGAGAATGTTATCAATTGAACCCAAAATCTTCCAATGAATCAATGATTGTATGTGTTGGGAAAACTTGTATAAGAAGTTGGTGTACATTGTTTAAAGTGAACTGTGCTTATGATATTGTACATAATCCATACGAAAATCAATGTTTATGTAATATTACATCTTTAGTAGGGTGCGATGTTAAATACAACCTACCCTTAATGGTTGACGAAGAAATCAAAGAAGAATATCAATTATATGAACAAATTAATACAGTTCCATTGGGACCAAACATCACGATTGTCTGAAAATTAATAGAACACCCCTATTTGAAGAAAGAAGTGGAAAAAGTGAAAGAGACTGCTCAAAGTGTGTTACTGACCGTACAACATTCAGCTAAACAAATTGAACAAATGATGGAACGAGTGAAGGGAATCTCCCAACACAATTGGTGGAGAGTATTCATGGGATTGTCCCCCACAGCCACAAAATACTTAAATGTTTTGTTACACCCACTGGTGATGTTATTGATGATGCAGATTGCCTTGGCTATTTCACTCCTAATATTAGTGTTTTGGATAAGATGAAAAATTAGCAAATTGAAATTCTTACTGTGGCTATCGAGTGGCAAAATATATTGCCATTCCCCAACAAATTCACTTGATAAATACTCGCGTATGGATCTGGACGGAAGAGACTTGTGCCAGTATGAAGACATGATGGCTCGGTCTCCTAGCATGGAGAGCCTTGAGCGCAAACTGGACAAGAAACTCTACGAATGGATCCCAATGGAAGAATTGCATCATTGTGAGAACATGATGATTCAATCTCCTTCGATGGAGACTTTTAAACCAAAGTTAAGTGAGCATCTTCCAGAGGATTAAATTGGACAAAAATCTTTAAAAGTGCTGGACTTGAAAACAGGTTTTCAAATCCAGCAAGGAGGGGAATTGTAGCCTGAGATTTTTGCCATCTCTTTAGTATCACAGAGAAATAAATAAATAAATAAATAAATAAAAATAATAAAATACTAAAATATAAGGACACATATGGGTAGAAAATGGTGTAAGGCAATCTAGCAGAAGTTTTATGTTAAAGCTGGAAAAAAAACAGCATAATATGCAATAATCAGAAGTACAGAATTTATAAATCATCAATTATTACTGTTTAAGACAAAGTTGGTATTCAAATGGCATTCAGCAAGTGAAATGGAGAGATCATAGGTTCAGCATATTCCATAGGTATATCTCTATCAGCAGATTCAACAAATACATTTTTTTGGAAAAGTAGGTCAAGATGGAGGAAGATTCTGAACTTTTGAACTCACTCAGTCCCCCTCCCATCAAGTATTCTAAGGTGTCCACCCCCTGTCAGAAGACCCATCAAAAGTATTGATTTTTGGTTAGATGGCAGGTGAAATCACCCTTTTTCCAATTGGATGAAGATGAAGTCACACCTTTGAGATTGGTTAAGGAGAAGATGGGAGTGGCAGAAGAGCGAACAAAAAGCGCTGCACGGAGCAAAGCTTCGGAGATCTCTCCCACTCCTTACTGGGTTCCACTGGCCTCTGGCTATGTTCCCGCTGCACTAAGGGGTCTCACTCACATTCACCCCTAGAGAGAGTGACAACGTCTCTAGTGGGAGCCTGGGAGCTGGGTCTTTGGACTCTGTCTCTGAAAGGCATGGGGTTGAATCTCTGAGC
>VOCP01057308.1:0-30437 GCA_007922195.1 Podocnemis expansa | reverse complement strand
CCGAAGGACCGGTGCTAAAAGGGTTTTATACCCAGGTACAACAACTTAATTCAAGGAAATCTAAAAATGGTTAATATATTCAAGTTAAACAAGATTAATACATTTATTAGTACCATATAGGGATAGTTTTCATACATATTCATATAAGATAGGAGAATTAGTAAAGAAGGTCAGGCTGGCTCCTCGGAGCCTGGGAATGTAATAAACAAGAGAAATTGTTGATTAATAGGTGACCTCGAGACTGGTGCAGTTTCCCTAATCTCCTGCTTATAGACTGTTCAAGGATGTGAGGGGCTCTATACTTTTGTTAGTTAGGCTAGAGGTTGAAATAATATTAAGGGAACAGTGCTAAGATGGAGTCACTTATGCTCACAAGTTTGTGGTCTCATACAAATCTCATAACAATAAGAATGGCCACACTAGGTCAGATCAATGGTCCATCTGTCCCAGTATCCAGTCTTCCAACAGTGACCAATGCCAGCTGCTTCAAAGGGAATTAATAGAATAAGTAATCTTCAAGTGATCCATCCCATTGCCAGTTCCCACCATTTGGCAAAGAGAAATCCTTGCCTATCCTGGGTAATACCTATTGATTTCTAAGCTGCAAAGAGGATTTAGAAGCATTATTACCTTTTAAATGAACTAAATTTATCTGTTTTTGAAAAAAACCTCAGCTATGTTGTCTAAAAATGTCCTTGTTGTTGACTTTTCAGAAATTTTGTTTTTAGTGATCTCTTCAAATAGCTGACTAAAAGCACAAAATTTGTTTAGTTTTGTTGGCCTTTCTGAGAAGAGATGCCATATAGTATTTGGAGTAACTGGGGAGAAGAAATTGCAAAGACGGAATAATAGAGAAGTTTGTATGACTACACATAGTTCATATAAAATTAGCTAGAGAGCAAGTTAATTAGAATCAGAAGGCAGTGGAAAGCTAGAGTCAGGTCACATGAGGGTAAGGGTAAGGTATTTGTTTCCCAGTACAGGCACAGGACAGGTGAAAGAGTTACATCTGCCATATTAGTGAAGTGGGTTTTATTCCTTGCTCTGGCGGAAGTTCTTTGTCTCATAAAATGAGGTGAGTGACAGTTATCTACCCCCAAGGAGGGGTGTGACACCATTATCAATTATAACAGCTATAAAGTGCACAGAAATATTAACTGTAGTCTGTCAAAGAGGTAAGACTTGAATTTAAATACTATTCATAAAAATATTCACTCAGCCAATACATTATACTATGAGAATACTCAGAACTCCTGTGTAACTTGAATATTCTCTGGGACTGTATTCATTTTAAGTATTTGGTACATTTAATAATATATAGATGAACAATATATATTTAACAGCATATTTCCTTAACAGAACAGACAAGTGAACAAAGTTAATGTTGATTGACCAGGGTAAATTAGATGGGGTGGTGTTATATGATGAAGGATTATACGCGTACACGGACATAGGTTGGCCCTTAATTGATCATTTACAGATTTTTAACATGAATTTTTAAAATAAAACTGTAATAATTTTTTGGAATGTTAGCAGGATTACAGTTAAGCATTTTTAACTAATGCTTTTTAAACCAAGGTTTTAGGTAGAGAACATATGTATATTTAGTTTTCTTATCGAGGGCGGTATATTTGGTGCCACTAAAGCCTGTTCCTGTACAATTCTTAAAATGTTTGCTGAAGAGTAGCTTATCTTTACCCATTCTTTTTTCTTCTTGCTTGATTTTGCCAACAGCTCTTCAGTAAATTACTCCAGTGTATTCATGAAGTGAACATCCTGTTATCCAGGTCAACACACAGTATTCATTTATTCAGTAATTTCAGAGAAACTCCAAATCAATGACACTGTATCTCTAAAAACTGGCACTTTTTATGGTAAAGAAAGTATATTTATCACTGCACGTGCATCAGTCCTGATTGGTAAACATGGCAAAGACACAGAGTACTGTAGCTCCATTTTCTGGTGGGAGAATTGAGGAATTCCACTCAGAACTGGGTAAGGCATGAGCCTAACACCTGAGCGGGAGCACTCAGAGAAACCAGAAAAGCACAGAAGTGCAGCTAACCCTGTAACCAAGACAACTAGGGTCTCAGCCTTTTACATGTCATGATCACAAAGAGAAATGCAAGGTAATAGTGTTTATGTGCAGAAGAGAAATTATTCCCATAAAGCTTCCTGCTTGTATGACTTTCTAGAGACTCATGATGGTGTTTATCACAACTACATCTTTTGTTATAGTGGATCTGCTTCTTTTATTCTTACTACAGCATAAGACAACTTGACATGTTTACAATAGAAGTGTCTTCTGGAGATGACTCTCAGCTTAACTGTGTGGGGCTGTTTTCAGTGCCCCATAAACAGCAATGTGTTTTGGCCAATGTATTTCTGCTTATCAGAAAATGGCAAATCCTTCCAGGTATCCATCAATGATCAACATAATTGAAAAGAGGCAGAAATGAGACTGTCAGATCTCATATAGTTTATTATTTTTTCCACTCAGAGGTGTCACAGTGTGCTACAAATGACCTTACTGTACAAGAACTGACCAAAAATTCTGTTGAGGATGTATTAAAGTAGAAGTTATTCCTGTTAAAACAGGCAAGTTCTAGAAAAAGCCATTTTGTCTCCTCAGCAGCATAAATGTGAATGTAAGCATCCAAAGTGAATATGGAATACGTAGAATGTCAACTGTGTACTTTATTTTAATTTTAAATTCAATTTATTTTATGCCATTTCCATCCTTTCAGCTTTTAATGTAATAGGTTTTTATCCATTGCAGAAGTTATTTTTGATAGGGGAGCATAGAGTTTTGACAGCAGGGTAGGAGATAGTTGAGACTTTTGGAAGCTTGGAAAATATAGGGTGAAATTCAATAAGGAAAATTCAAAGTACATTACTTAGGAAGGAGCAATCAGTTGTGTATATACAAAATTGGAAATGATTGCCTAGGAGGAGCACTGTGGAAAGGGAGTGAGAGGGTCATAGTGGATCACAAAGGTAAATATGAATCAATAATGTAATGCTGCTACAAAAAAGCAAACATCATTCTGGACTGTATAGGCAGGAGTGTTGTAAGCAAGACATGAGAAGTAATTCTTCTGTTCTACTTTGTACTGATGAGGCCTCAACTGGAGTATTATGTTCAGTTTTGGGCACCGCATTTCAGGAGAGAAGGGGACAAATTGAAGAAGGTCCCAAGAAGAGCAACAAAAATGATTGATGTTCTAGAAAATATGGCATATGAGACAATATTGAAAAAACTAGGTTTGTTTAGTCTGGAGAAGAGAAAACTGAGAGAGTATGTAAGACTTCAAGTACATAAAAGGTTGTTACAAAGGGGGGGAGACAAAATGTTCTCTAACCTCTGAGGCTAACACAAGAAGAAATGGGTTTAACTTGCAGCAAGGTTAGGTTAGACTGGACATTAGGAAAACCTTCCTAACTCTCAGGGTAGTTGTGCTGGAATAAATAACTTATGTTGTAGAGTCTCCATCACTGGAGATTTTTAAAGAGCAGGTTAGACAAAACACCTATCAGGAACGGTCTATGAGTATGTCCTCTTCTATATATTTTACAATGTTTTAGCTTGGATTTCTCCCTTGTGCCCTCTTTATCTGAAGCTTTTACCCCACTGCAGAATCAGTGGCAATTACAGTACAATTGCATCCTCTTTTTGTACAGTGTAGGCTCTTGGTCACTCACTCACAAACTCAGAATCAAGCTCATCCTATGCAAATACTGATCCTGTTCCTCTATTTGTACAGAATCAGCGGGGGATCCTCAAAAATTAATCATACAGGGAAGAGATTAGGAAATTGTGTTTACCCTGTCTCGTAACACAAGAACTTTCAGTGAGTTTAAAAGATGAAAAATTCTGAACTGACACAAAAAAGGGAAATAAATTTTCACAACAAATAATTGGACTTGAACTCATTGCCGCAGGATGTTATAGAAGCCTACAATTTCATGGAAATAAAAAAGGAATGGAACAATTATGTGGATATCAAAAATATCCAGAATGATCATAATTATAAAAATTTCAGAGGGATATTAAACCCTCATGCTTCAGGGCTTAACAATCTCTATTAAGTTAGAGATGGGGATGAGGCCTAATGTGGTCTTTATATTATCCAATACCTGTTTACTGCAGTGTTCTTACATTTTCCTCTGGAACAAGGGTTCCCAACCTTTTTGAGGCTGAGGACCCCCTTCTAATGAAAAAAAAACTTTGCAGCCTTCTTGAGGGAGCATGATGGCTCTGCTGCAAGCAGAATTTGGCCCACCGGGGCAGAATCTGGCCCACGCTGCTCTCCTGCAGGGGAATGTGGGCCACTGTGGCCATGGCCCCTGCCACTGCCCAGGGAACTGGGAGTCACTGTGGCGGTGGCCTCCTCCCCCTGGCCTGTTCTCCACCCCCCACTGGTTCCCTGTCCCCAACGCTCCCCACTTCCCCTTCTCCTGTCAACCCACAAGCTACTCTTCCTGAGCATGCTCAGGGTGGGGGTTTTAAAACCTCTCAGCCTGGGGGAAGCAACCTGCTGGCTGGAAGCCTGGGTCTCCATGGTAACTGGAGACCCTGGTGGCCTCCCAGCCTGTCCACAGACCCCGTGGAGCTGCTCTGTGGCCTGCCAAGGGTCTGCAGACTCCAGGTTGGGAACCACTGCTCTGGAGCATCCAATACTGGCTACTGTCACAGCTAGGACTGCCAGCTTTCCAGTTTCTTAAAACTGGATAATACAGACCAGTCCCTCCATCTTTGGCCACTCACTGGATCCTTTCCTCTCAGGTTACTTGTTTTTCTTGTCCTTTCCCCAGGACTCAGCTGCAGCCTACAGAGCCTGGCTGGCAGCTCACATGGAGCCTGCCTGCCCAAAAGCTGCAGGTAGGAGGTGGCCCTGCCTGAGAAGGGTCTAGTGTTGGTTAATGATGCACCCCCCCCCCACATGCCATATTGCTGTACCCCCTTCTCAGCCCTTCTGCCACCCCACCGCAGCCAGGCAGGTGGTGGCATTTGCAGGCAATGGCCTCCTCGTTCCAGTCCCCTGCAGGAGTAACAGGACACAGTCCAGGACCCCTTTCAACAGGAATTGCCAGCTGTTGAAAACAGGGCACCTGGCAAATATGATACTAAGATTAGATGGACATCATGTCTGAGTTGGTAGGGCAATTCCTATGTTCCAGTCTACATCTATGGTTTATTTTCCAACTTTAACATTGTTACTAAAAGCCTAAGTTTTCAAAAATAACTAGTGCTTATGGGAGCTTTTATTTTCTGGTGGCTAACTTTAGACACTTTAAAGAGGCCTGATTTTTAGAGGTGCTGAATATCTCTGATAAATACTTGATTTTTTTTGACCAACAGGCTATATTTGAATACTTCTTAGAGTAGGTGCCAGTCTGATGGCCCATTCATCTTTTTAAGGAGTACAGTGACAAGAAAACCCCAGTGTCTAGAATGGAGTGCTACTCAGAGCAGGGCTGGCTCAAGGGGTTGTGGTGCCTTGAGCCAAATTTTGCCCCCCCCCCATCTCATCCACATAAGCTTAAAAAGATTTTCCAAATTGTATTTGCAACCTAAAATTCAAATAGCAAGATCAATTCATTCCTTTAATCTAAATACAAAAATAAAAAGTAATACTGATGAATTCAAATTTAATTTACCAGTAACATTTATCATGTACATACTTAGGATAACTTTTCAGGCTTTAACAACAGCAAATTGTTGTATCATTTCATCTTGATCTAAGTCCTTGGAGTGGGTGAATGGGGAGGCTAGAAAGGATGTTTTGGGGGCATAGGGGAAAGCTGTG
Organism: Podocnemis expansa; assembly: GCA_007922195.1. Taxonomy (NCBI): domain Eukaryota; kingdom Metazoa; phylum Chordata; order Testudines; family Podocnemididae; genus Podocnemis; species Podocnemis expansa. The sequence continues at coordinate 24,627 of VOCP01057308.1, read as the reverse complement.
ATGGGTGTCTGGGGGATTGGGGTGTGTGGAGAGGCTGGGGTTTGTGTTTCTGCAGTAACAGGGTAAGAGGGGGAGGTTGGGGTGGGAGAGGCTGGAATTGGAGTTTTTAATGGTATGGGGGGGTTGGGAGGGCTCAGATGGATGGGGCTGGGCATGGGAGGTTGGTGTGGCTGTACATGCAGGTAATAGGTTTGGTGGGGGAGGCTGGGAGGGATGTCTCTGGGCAGATGGGAATGCGTGGCAGAGGCTAGTGTGAGTGTCTGTGGGAGTGGAATCAGTGGGGAGCTGCAGGGGATGTATCACAGGACATCTTGCTTTTTTTTTTTTTTTTTTCTTGCTGAATTAGACTAACAGGGCTGCCCCTTTGATGCTTGGAAGAGTTTGTTTTCACTCCTCACCCCTCTCTTTCTGGCAAAGGTGATTTTTTTTTATCTCCTCTGACCTACCTCAATCAGCATATCTTTGTAAAAACAAACAAGGAGTTCTGTGTAGAGTTACCAGATAACAAAGCAGGGAAAGGAGGACAAGGAAGTGGGAAAAGGAGGACATTGAGAAAATGTAGTATTAATGTAAGTGTCATTACTGTATTATGTTGTGGAAATGGGTAATGATTAATGAATGCATGGCGGCATGAAAAAAATGGAGAACAAGTTGAACAACATATATTCTTAGGCACATTAACTGTAAAAAAAAAAAGATGTATAATACAAAACTGTAACACAATAAAATGAGTAGTGTTGTGAATATACGATTTGTGTCAGCAATGTCATGATAGCATTTAATTGACCAAATTATACCATTCAGAATGGTAAAGCCTATTCTTGATATTTATCAGCTGAGCCTGTTTTTGTCAGTAGGCTACCATTGTCAAACATATGAGTTAAATTCCTCATATGACATGTTATTCAGATTATACTGAATTAATATAATACCCTTCACAGATTTAACTGATAATCGATTCCTCTTGTTTGTCCACTGAGCAGTGATAAGAGAGAAAACCCATTCTACATTGGTATTATGTCCAGGAATGCTGAAAAAAACAATTCAGCAATTTTCAACAATTCTGTAAAGCAGCCCACGATTTCAAAATTTCACTTTAGCCCCCACCCCCATGCCTGCACCCACCATCCCAGCTACTTCCCAGGCCTCCTTACTGGTGGGGAACACTTGGAACAAACAGTGGTGGATTAATCTATATCTTGCTTGAGAAAGCTGGGTGGAGAGGAATCACTAAGAAGTGTTAATTGTCTCAAAAGGGCTGCAGTCTACTGCAAAATGACTCAGAGTTTGTCTGTACACAAAGATTGTACAGCTTTATACGGGTGTAAAGCAAGACAACCCCCACCATGGCTTGTATAGGAGTATAAAAGAAGAGTTTACCTCAGAGGTGGCCAAACTTACAGAACTCAAGAGCCACACAAGGTGATTGTTAAGCCTTTGAGAGCTGCACTGAGGCATACAGTCATCTGCTTTTACTTACTCCAAAATTACTCAGTTTAAAATTCATTGTACACTTTAATTTTATCGTAAAAAGAGGACAAATATTGACCCTGCTAATGTCAGATTCTAATAGTTACTTAAGGTTACCATGAAAATTAGGCCTATACAGTAAAAACTTAGCTACTGCTTGATGTAGAAGACTGCAAGCTAGTGGTGAGTTTTTTAAAATCCCAACCATGCCGCTCTTCTCCCCACTGTCCCAACACCCTCCCGAACTCCTACCCTGGGGCTGCTTTCCTAAATTGATTTGCTGATGTTCTTCCAGGAGCCACAATTTTTCATTCAAGAGCCACATGTGGCTCCTGAGCCCCAGTTTGGCCATGCCTGGTTTAACCCTGAAGAGGTATTTCCATTATATTGATATAACTACAGCAGAATGGCTAAAAGCATTGACAATTTTATTGGTATAGCAAAAACAACAAGAGTCCGGTGGCACCTTATAGACTAACAGATTTCTTCAGGCAAGCTTTTGTGAATAGTAGAATATCAAACAATGAATGTTGCTGAAGAGAAGGAGGAAAAAGACCTATTGTATTGTCACAGCACACAGAACTGTCCACGCCACAACAAAAGTGAGAAGGTAACAGATTGTCTTAAAATGCCCTGGTGAGAGATCATCTTTTGATATTGGAAAGACAGTAAAATTGAAAGATGCTCAAAGAACAGCAACAAAAATATTAGACCTCTGTACAGTAAAAAAAAAATCATAAAATAATAATAATGCGATCAGGTCATGTTACAGTATATCATGTCCTGCACTCCCCTGCTTTTATTTTCATCCTCTTCTGTAAGTTCCCCCATGTCTTCAAAGCCTCTGACAAAGTGGGATTTTTCTCCCACAGAAACTCATGCAATAAATAAAATAGGTTAGTCTTTCTAATGCCACTGGACTCCTTGCTTCTTTTCCCATAGCCCAGGACATGTTTACATTGCAATCCTGGGATGTATAAGGGTGCAGTTTGGGTACCTAAATGCCAAGCATCTACTACTTCACATTAGCTCTCAGAAGTCAGACAGTACGTACCATACAAAAGCCAGGGGGCAGCTCAGCTTCAGGAGCAGGGTTAGGAAGGAACCTGCCAAGTAACTCACAGCCAGGGAGCCTGCCTGGCAGCCTGGGGTAGGAGCGGAAGCTAAATGGTGCCAGCCCTGGCAAGAGGGATACCCTCTGTACATGCCTCTGACCCCCCCAGGCCAGGAACTGTGTGTGAGAGAGAGGGGAGAGGAGGAGAGAGGTGGGTGGGCTCGTTCCCTCCCACTGCAGCCCCCTGAGCCTGCTAGGAAAGCTATTTTTAAACTGCTGTCCTCAACTCCAGGCATCCGGCAAAAAGCTGGACAAATTGCAGTTTTTCTTGAATGCCTGCATGATGGAGAATGGCAGGGCAAAAATGAGGACATGTCCTCCTTTTGCTGGACTTCTGGTAACCCTAGTTCTGTGTCACTTAAAAGACTAACAAATTTATTTATTGCATGAGCTTCTCCCACTTTGTCAGATGCTTTGAAGATGAGGGAAGTTACAGAATTCTGTAATTTCCCTCATCTTTGAAGAGTCTGATGAAGTGGGATTTTCTCCCACAAAACTTCATGTGATAAATAAATGTGTTAGTCTTTACAAATGCCACAGGACTCCTTGTTTCTTTTTATTGCACTAGACTAACCTGGCTATTATGTAGTTGTGTGTGTCAGGTTTGGTGGGGTTTTTTTACATTTACAAATAAATGTGGTCTATTGCCTTGTCCCCTGAAGAGATCCTGCTGCTGGTATTGTGTGGGACTGGTATAGCCACACTCAGCCCCCCCCCCCCATTGTGATGCCATCTTGGCTTGTGGGGGAGGGAGAAGAGGGGAGAGACCCCAGCCACACTGTCTAGGTTATGTTGGGGAAGTCCTCCTCAGCCCCCTTTTGTAAAGTGCACTGAGATGAAGAATGCTTTAAGGGCTAAATCTAACAGGAGTGAGAGATTATTTTAGTGTCTATTTAGCAGTTTTCAGCTGTAGATCTCAAAGCACTTTTCAAATGGAGATAAGCCTCATCACCCTTTTTATTTTGCAGGTGAGGAAACTGAGCCCCAGGAAGGAAAAGTGACTTCCACAAACAGCTTAGGGCAGAGCCAGAAAGAGCCCTTTGGTCTCCCAAGTGCCAAGCCAAGTGCTCTAGGAAATGCTGTCCTTCTGTGTACAGTTTAACTTTTTGTTTTTTGAACTAGAGACATGTCACTGGTTTTAAACCAGATCATATTACTGTAAGCAAGCCCTGATATTCTCTCCCCCACCCCACCCCAACAGCCACCAAGGGGAACTAGATGAGCTTTCCTGGGAGAAAAATCCCACTTTGTCAGATGCTTTGAAGATGGGGGAAACAAATTCCTAAAAAGCCTGTGCCCCTTGCTTTCCCTGTTCTCCTTCTTTCCCTGCCGACCTGGCCCTGAAACAACAATCCAAAGAACCCCACTGAACTCACTGTCCTGGCTGCCACTTCAAGAAACAGACGGCTCTCACCTTGGCTCCTCCTGATCCTCCAGGAAACACAGCTGCTTGGGCTCAGGGCAGGGGAAGATGAAAGAGAGGAGAGAGCCCCAGCCAGGCTGTTTGACTTTGAGGGGCGGTGGGGAGTGTTTGAACTTCCTGCAAATCCCAGACCGTGTCACCTGGGACTAGAGCTTCCTGCAGTTCCCAATGGCTAGTGTCCACCCCACTCCCCTCCAACCCTGCTTACCTATTGTTATTCCTCCTGGACCATTGTGAAGGTATGCATTCCATTTAATCTACAGTGTCTGCCTGCAGAGGGATTTAAAGTACACTCCGCCTACATGACTTAAGCTGCAGGTTGAATAGCAGTGCCAGAGCTGCTAGGAAAAATTTAAAGAGGCGGGAGCCAGCCTGATCTTCAGGGGGGCTAGGCGCCCCTAAGAACTGTCAAATGAACTCGTGTCTGTCTCTTGCCTCCCAGTAGAGCTGGCCCTTATTCAGAGGATGATACAATGGTACAACAACTTACTGTCAGGTGTAATTGATTTTAACCAGATAGTATCTGCAACGTGCACCCTTTGGCATCCTTGTAACCATAAAACTTGGTAATCTTTTCCACTATAAAGAGATACTTTCATCTGAATTTACAGTTATTGTGTGAGGAAAATAATTGATATCTGCTGAATGGTACTACTTGTTGGGAATAAGTGATAAAAGAATAACTTTTGACCATTACAATTCATACTATTACTTCTTTCATCTTGTAATGGTATCTGTGTAGTCCATCAGGTCTTTCTGGGTCAGTGCCATGGTAGATTGCTCTTCATGAGAAGGAATGTAATGAAGATTCATAGGTTCATAAATTTTAAGGCCAGAAGGCACCATTACATCAGTAATCTGACCTCTGATCACAGGTCATTAAACCTCATCTGGTTATAGCTGTATGGCTCCCAATAACTCACATTTGAGTAAAATGTAAGTTGGGTTGAGCTAAAGCATATCTTCCTGAAAGCCATCTAGTCTTGATTTGAAGACCCCCAAGAAATGGAGAATATATCACTTATCTTGATAGTTTGTTCCAAAGGTTAAGGGTTAAAAAAAAGTCTAATTTCTAATGTGCTACTGCCGTGCTATCCCTCACCCCTTTTATATATAAGTAACCCACCCTGCTGCCTTTACATATGAGCAAGACCAAACTTGATATGGGAGCCAATAAAAGATCAAACTGCAGCTATCTAGTGGTGGGTTGCACTCATCTCTTTAAGTACTCTTTAGGTACCACTATGGTGCTACTCTCTCTTCAGCTCCAAGCACCCCTTGCAAACTCATCCTGCTTCCTACAGTTTCTTGTATCTCAGTCCTCCTCCTGAGTGACACAGGCCAAAACTATTGAATTCAAGGTACAGACTTAAAATGGAATATGTTCCTCACCCTTCAGAGCAACTAATAAAAAAGTTTTTCATACTTCTGGGGTAAATTCCCTCACTAAACTTGGATCAACAGGTTTCCCATTGAACTCCTGCCACAGACTGTGGTCAGCAGTGGGTCAAAATCTAGGTCCTTTGTCTGTAGCCTATGGACAATTCCTTCCTCACTCCTAGCTTCAGCTATGAAGTGACTTGTTAAACCCAACAAGTTTCTTTTAGTCAGGCCTCCTGCATTTTTAGTGACTGTTACTGGGTCTCAGCCCTCCTGGCTCTAGAGAACCATATCTCACTGGTTTCCAAAATGGGTGTTCCTGAGTGCCTTTCTAGGCAAGGCAGGCGATCTAATAGTAACTGCTCTGTCAAAGATCTGTTTCCCGGAGCAGGGGGCAGCAGTGGGTCTCCAGTAGGGAGCTACAAGGGCTTGGTATATCCTATCACATTCAGAATATCAAATGGAATTTACTTTTCAGAATATAACTGAGCTATAAACCATTTGGTGGCAGATGAGACCATGGATTCATAAGGGGTAATTCATAACTAAGAGTTCTGAATGCATGAGGAGGCAAATGATCTTGGAGATGGAAAGGGCACAAATCTCCCAACACAGTAAATCAAGTTAAATTCTGTTACAGAGAATGTTAGGGACAAAAAAGGCTTTGCATGAGTACTGCAAGCCACCAGGACAACTCCACACTGGTGTGGCAGCAAGCAGGCTGAGAGGAAATTGGAGGAGATGACAGTATGGGCTGGCAAATGTGTGGGTGTGGGAGAGATGACTAGTGGAGAGATTCATGGAGAAATGAGCAGTTAGCAGGATGGCTAGAATGTAGCATCTGTGTAGTGGTGTGAGCAAGGTACCCTTTTTCCTCCCCCCAATCAGGGTGGGAGGTAAACTGCAACAGCACCTCTACACTCTTGTCTACCCTGACTAAAGACAACTTCTGCGCATGTGGTGCTGTGAGGGGAGGGATACATTAAAGGAACTTCGTGTTGCTGACCTTCAGAACCTGAGGCAAAAGGAAACTGCCTAGCATACTGTGAGGTGGGTATTTTTGTTCATGGTTTTATGGGTGTGAGTCCTGCTTGCAACATTTTCCCAAATTACTGTGTGGTTACTGCATGACTCTAGGAAGGGGGACTGAAGCAGGAACCTGCTCTGCCATCCTAGGTGGAGGAGCCAAATGCTGATGGCTTCATCCCTGGAGGGAGGAGTCTGTAGCTTGAGCCTGCTGCCTAGAGCTGAAGCCCTTGAGTTTTAGCTTCAGCCTCAGGTAGTGTGCCTCGTGCTTAAACCCCAGGCCCCAACATGTCTTAACACTGCCCTGGTGGCTCCACTGAAAAAGAGCCAGAACCCACTTTGGAGTCCCAACCCACATTTTGAGAACTGGTGATCTAGGAACATATTCAGGGTAGTTAACTGCTTTTCTTGCTGTGGCTATTTTCTATTTTGATTGCACTACCTTGATCTCAGCTAGTGGAAGTATGTTTTCTCAAGCAGGAATTACACACCCAGCATGAAGTACATAAACATACCTGAAGAAAAACACCAAATATGAGCTTCATGATAAAAACATGAGTCATTTTATAGAGAAATAATCAGAAAGTAGTTGAAGATTTTGATTTTGATTGATAGTATGTTTCTTATAATCTACATAAGAAAATGTTAATCCTGACAAAAAGAGCTTCCAGCCCTAGAATCTCATATAGCAGGATTCCTTTGTTCTTTCCAGAGCAGTTGGCTTGCTGCAAACATGAAATATTTTCCCCTAAACTTTCCCATTTGCTTGTAGAATGAGAGTATTTGGAGGTAAAATGGGATATATGAAAAGCTGTTTTTTTTTTTTTTTTCAAAGTACTAAAAGTGTAATAGAAAAGTAACTATTTTGATGGGGAAGAAGAGAGATCAGTACAGTAGAGAACGTATGAAAAATGTTTGTTCTTTGTATGCCTAAACAGTTTATTAGTAACAATCAATAAAATGCATATAACATTTGAGACAGAATAGTACTAAACAGTGTAATAGAAATGCCATGCTACAGAAAATTTAACACAGATAAAAGTTACCAAGATTCATTTTTGAGAGTCTCTTTGCCACTATTAAAGGCCTGCTCCATAGCCTATTGAAATAAATGGACTTCAGCAGGCCCTGGAAAAGGCCTTAAATAATGAACAAAAGTGAAGACATATTTTCATTTGAAAGCATAAAATTGGTCTAACAGCCCCGTCTCTTCTTGCCCCTGAGACAGAGGAGGTTGATTAGGAGTTATAGTGTGGCAAAGAAAGAGAAGTAGCTCTTGAAGAAATTTTAATAGATAAATAAAATCGGTGAGTTATAAACCCTCCAGAGCTCTACATTCATTTCATTGTATTGGCCAAAATGTGACTTGATTTACAACCTGTGCAGTCTTAGTGAAGTCAATGTGATTTTTACTGGCTATGGGTCAAGGCAGAATTAAGCCCTGTAGCCTGTATTTTGAGAGACTAGTTTCCATTTATGCATAACTAATTTATGAGAAACATTATTAATATACTCTAAATTCTCAACACAAAATTCACAATTTAAACACCTACGAGGCACCAAAACACCCTGTACAGCAACAGTGCTCAGAAAATGTATCAAATCATCAAAAGACCAATAAAAAAGCCTGCCAAATATAGGGGAAGTTGTCATTTATTACAGCACAGTTGTCACAGAAGCAATAAAAAGAACTCACAAATGTTCATTTTCAATATTAAGGGACAGATTTTAAAGGTATTAGGCAACTAAAGATGCAGATATGCATATACTAAAGATCTGAAAAAGCATCTAACTTCCATTGATAAGCATCAATTGCCAAGCCATTTTTGGAAATCCTACTAGATTCCTACCTACAATTTATGGCATCTAAATGCCTTGCAGTGAGTTCCCAACCTTGTGGCTCAAGGGCCACAGATGTAAGTTTTACAGCCCTGAAGGGCCACCAGTCTATTTAATTAAAATTAAATTAAAATTAATTTTAATTAAAATTAATTAATTAAATTGAATTTTTAATTAAATTATTTTTTAGAAAAGGCTTTTTTAAAAAGACTGGATGCAGATTTAAAATTTAAATTTCTGGATTTTACTCATTCTTTAAGTTAAATTCATTGTTTGATTGAACAGCCAGAACTGTAGTGCAATTATACTAACAAAGCGTACTAGTTTTTACCATCCCGAGAAACTTTTCTTAGTGGGAGCAAGGAGGAAACCTTTGTCAGTCCCCTTGAAAAACAAAACAAAACAACACACCAAGAGATACCACTGTTCTGAAAGAACCAGCCCTTGCCACTCTGTAGCCAGGAGTGAGGAAAGAAAGCACACTTTTTTCCAACAACCCCACACTGTGTTTTATTCCTTCCCCTATAGCCCCAGTGGGTGGGAGGTGGGTAGCCACAACCACTTTAAAATGCCCTGTGGCCACTTTTGGCCTGCATGCCAAGGGTTGGGAACCCCCGCTTTAAAATCTGGCCCTAAGACATCACAAATCTATATACTTTTCTTTAATAAACTTACATCTACCAATGAAAGATCTGTATCTGAAAGAACTGGCCAGGAAACTGAATTTTGATTCTGTGATATAGGCTGGATCAGGGGGAACATTTATAATATTATTTAATATCAATATTTAAAAATTACAGTAATCCATGAGATAGGCCATATCAGGTAGTGTTAGAGAGGTTATAGTTTGCTAAATATGAGGATATTGTTTATGTGTATGTGTCATCTCCGTAGTCGAAGTTACAAACATGTTTGATATATCTCTAGTTTAGCTTGTGCTGTGCCTCTGGGCAATGCCCCAGACAGGATGGCTACATCCACAGCCAGTGATTATGGCACATTAAGGGAACTCACAGGTACAGTAGGCCTAGGGTGATTAGTCATGACTACACCTAATTAGTCACCAGGCTTACTCTTGTGACTCGGGACTTCATCTTATTTCTGTAAATTTCTACTAGCATCACAGAAAAGCCCAAGGGACATAAAAGGCAGCTGCACCACCTCCACTTTGTTTTTCAGTCTACAGTTATCATCAGGGGTTAAAGTACACCAGAATGCACCAGGACAGTGTTCCTGGGCCCAGGGTTCCAGGGCCCCTAAAAATAGAAAATGAAGCCAGAATGCTATGTTCTGGGACCTGCTGTTTTTAGGGGCCTAGCATTCCAGGGCCGCTAAAAATAGAAAGCTGAGGTGGAACACTGTGTTCTGGCAGGACCAGGGGTGTCACTGGCGCTGGGGACCTGGGGCACATGCCCCAAATCCCAGCACCAGTGCCTGAGTCTGGTGCCCCCCCCCCCCACATCTCTGACCCAATCGGGCCGGAGATCCACGGCCCAGCTGCCCGCACCCACGGCAGCCCCATCCCCAGCTGGGGATCTGGGGCTCAACTGTGGAGGCCACTCCTGGTCCTGTAGATGATTTTTACAGTATATTGATGTTAAATGTTTCATCAGTTTAGGATCATACTATATTTTGTATGATGGGGAGTATATTATGATTTTTGATAGTTTTCCTCTACCCCATCCCATGGTTTTAATAAACCTGTGTTGTTAAATTCAATCCACCTCCATCATTTGTTCTAAACTGGGATGGCCTGAGGTGATAGATACTCAAAAGTTTGAGGAGACCTTCTGGGACCCACTGTTGTCTGTGAGAATGAAAAATTTGCTAACAGTTCTGGCAAGCCAGCCAGGAGTCTGTCCCCAAAAGGCCAACCGAGTTTACAACAAATTTCAGAGTCTAGGAGGGGTGTGCAATAGCGTTCCAAGTGGAGAAATGGCTGTGTCTCGTAAACGTTTTGGAATGGAGGGTTGGGTTCGCGGGGACCAGAAAGAAACTCTGGAAGCCGCAATCGAGGAATTTGGTCACAGCAAGGACCCTTGGCTGCCTCAGCAGTTTGTTGGGGCAGAGGCCCTAAAAATCCTAGACTCCCAATGGGAGAAGTTTAAGGGGTCAAAACCTTGCCCCGCAAGGAAGGAGTGGAAGAGAATTCTCCTGCACGGCTTGTGTGCCATGGCTAAGGAGCTTGACCGAGTGGCCAGTGATTTGGGTGAGCAAGTCCTCTCCTTGAGAGGCAAACTTAAAGAGAAGGAGAGGGGATTAACCATGGCACAAGTTATGGGGGAAGAGGACAGCCAAGAGTGGCTGCGGAAGGAGAAGAAGTATGAGGTGGAGCTCACCAGTAAGACTTCTCTCATAAATTGGCTTGAGGTGCAAGTTGAGGAACTGTCCTCCGAGCTCCATAAGAGTCGGAAGGCCCCCAACCTGGTTTCCAGGGAGCTGGAAGAAGCTAATGCCGTGGTCACCTGCATGGTCCATGAGATCAGGCGTATACTGCAGGACAACATTGACCACTCTGGGTATCACCAGAAAATTGAGGGTCTAGAAAAGAGACTGCAGGAGATTAAAAGGGCTCCTCAGGATTGCCGCCAGAGGCGACATAGTGGTAGCTCCAGCACAACAGAGTCTAGTGAGAGTCCCCTCCGTTCACCTCTGAACTCCCCAGTCCAAAGTCGGGTTGGGTCCAGGAAATTGAGCCTGGAGGAGCTGCAAAAGGTTGCAAATATTTGTTCAGAGCCTGTAGTGGCAGCACCATTTCTCCCAGTCACTGAGACAATGGTGCAACAGGGAGATGATCAGCTGTCTGAGATTTGGTGAGAATTTAAGGTCTATTCCCCAGAGCAGGCTTGGGCAATGGGGAAGGTGCTGGGTCCCCTTAAACAGGAAACAGTGTTGAACTGGCTTTCACGGGTGGGCGAGCTTCAGGGTGTGACTCTAGAGGACACTGTTGCCCTTGCCAGGGAATGTATGCCCCAGGATGATTTTCTCCACACTGCCAGCTGGTGTTCAGTTATGTACCATCGCAGATGTTAATGAACTCTTTAAGGGGTTCTACCATTTTTATTTCCCTGGCGAGAACATCCTTGGCTGATATTATATAGAAAGGCAGAAAGCAGAGGAGCGCCAGGAGAAATACACTAGCCATAATCGGTTGCTATATTTGTTAGCAGGCTTAAAGAACACCAATTTGTCGGAGTTTAAGGCAGAACTCCTGAAAGGCTTGCAGCCGATGCTCCGGTTGGCAATAGGAAACGTGAATTCTGAGGGACTCATGTTCCATGAGCTAAAGGATAGGATTAGAGAAGCCTTTGAACTCCATCGGGCTACTTACCCTGGGTGATACTCCCAAAAGGGGCAGGCACCCCAAGTTGACCGGGACACAAAGGCTAAGAACACTAACCCTGTCCGGGCAATTAAGGAGGAGTCGGGCAACAAGAGTCCCAACCAGAGGAGTAGGCAGTAGGGAAGACGTTGTAGCGACCAGATTAAAGAGGGAGAGGAGTCAGGTGGCGCCACTTGCCACCGATTTCAGGAAAACAGTGATAATCACATCTTTCAACACATTGTTTGGAAAAAAAATCCTGAAATCTGAAAGCCCTAGGGATATGGATGGGCTCACTAAGGTGGAGCTCATGGCACGTTTCACCACTTATGAAAGGGGTGGCGATCCGGGCAAGCAGAGCATGTACGCTCAGGACTGAGGATGCCCAGCCTCTCGGTCGTCCCTGGTGGAGGCTGCCCCAATAGAATACGATTGGTGGGGATGACCAACATGCAACATCATGGTAGCTGGGGGGTTTGGGGAGTTCTATCAGAAATGTGTGATCGACACTGGTGCAGCCATCTCACTCCTAGATTTGAGTGACAGTTGTCTTTTTGAAAAGATCCCAATTGAGACACACAAGTCCCTGGAAGGATTTAATGGTATGAAGAGGTGGACTCCCTTCACTGGGAGCTTGACTTGTAAAATAGGACTGGCTAGGTGCAAAGGAGAATTCAGGTTTCAGCATTTGGACGGTAGCGGTATCGTGGGGATTGATATCCTCCGCAAAATCGGAGCAATAGTCGATCTACCGAACTGCCTCCTTAGATGCTGTGGGGCAGGAGTAGAGCCTGCTGTGATCTCAAACGCTTTTAGAGTAAGCACCCTTAAGGCTCCTGAGGTCTTGGTAGTTCCTCAGTGGGAGCCTGATGTAGCCCCAGTTATGAAAAGGCATGCAGTGGTTTTCACCCAGAATAAGCTGCAGTGCGGTAGAGTGCAAACAATGGTTAGGATCCCTGGACTGGATCCTAAACCAATCCGGCAATATCGGTATCCACCCCAGGCAGAGGTAGCACTGTGAGAGACTATCCAGGCTTTACAGCATCAGGGAGTCATTGAGGACTGTGACAGTCTGTGTAACTCCTCGATATGGCCCGTCCGCAAGTCAGACGGCGTATCATGGAGACTCACAGTGGATTATCGGGGTCTCAACAAGGTTACCCCATGGGTGGCGCTGGTGGTGGCCAACTTCCGCGATGTGATGGCCGCCATTCAGGGGGGTGCTAAATGGTATTCTGTCCTTGATTTGGCAGATGCCTTTTTCAGTATATCAGTAGACTCCAGAGACAAACACAAGTTAGCTTTTACATTTGGTGGGAAACAACTGACATTCTGCCGCCTCCCACAGGGCCTTCACAACACCCCTACCTTGTGCCATAGGGCGGTTGTTAAAATGTGGGAGGATCTCCTCTATACCCAGCAGGTCATCTCGTATGTCGATGACATTCTTTTAGCCACCCAGACGCAAGAGGAGGGCTTAAACCTCTTGGATCAAGTCCTAGATAGGATAGAAAAGACTGGATTTTTGATAAATCCAGGGAAGGCCCAGGTGCTCCAACAGACGGTTACCTATTTGGGGGTCGCCATAAGTAACGATGGGTGTACACCAGACCGAAAGCAGGTTGAGCTTATTTCACAGCTCCCTGCACCCCAGGATGTGTCGATCCTACGTTCCTTCCTAGGCTTCACTGAGTTTTCTCGTGATTTTATAGAAAACTATGCGGGGTTGGCAAAACCCCTTTACCGACTCTTGAAGAAAGGGTGGAATGGAATTGGGGGCAGGATGAGGTACAGGCTTTTACTGGGCTTAAGGAGACCCTCATGAAGGCTCCTGCTTTAGCCTTCCCACAGGAGGGGAAGCCTTTTATCATCAGGCTCACAGTAGTTTCAGATGCCATCGGAGCTATTCTATCCTAGGATCTTGGAAGCGGAGAACGGGTGATAGCGCTGGGTTCTCGACTCCTCTCTGAGGTGGAGAAACACTTCTCACTTTGTGAGACCGAGGTCCTGGCATTGGTATGGGTGGTGTCACATAGGGAGTATATTGTTGGTTTGTCTCCCATTGTGGTTAAGTCCATCCATACGCCTATATGCTACCTGTTGTCTGGCAAGATCAATGAGGGTAGGGTCAGCAATCCTTGGATTGTCAACTGGTCATTGACTCTAGCAATCGAGAGGTCACCCTGGACAGCTCTCGAAGCCATGAGCTAGCTCCGTATGCTTAGTTTGCAAGGGAGCAGACCATGAATTTCCCTTGCCTCAGGAGGTAGGGCCTCTGGAAAAATCACCCTTTACTGTGATTTCCATGAAGGAGGGTAACGACTTGCAGGTTGAGCAGCTGTGGGCTACCAATGGCAGTTGCCATTATGTGGAAGGGACTCAAAAGGCTGGATACTCTGCCATTAAGTATCCAGGAGGGGAGGTCCTTCAGGGCACAGTCATCCCTGCCTCTGCTCAGGCAGCTGAGATCATGGCCATCCTGGCAGTTCTTAGCCACATTGACATAGATGAAGATGTGATTATCATCATGGATTCAGAGTGGGTGCTCAAGGTACTTACCGATTGGATGCCAGTGTGGCTTTCTAGGACCTTGACCACAGGGGATGGAAAACATGTCGCTCATGCCAAATATCTTTGGCACCTTTGGGAACTAGGCAAGTCAAGAACAGGCAAGACCTTCTTGGGAAAGGTAAAAGCTCATACCAAAGCTAATGAGCTTTGGTCAGGTCTCAATGCCCAAGCAGACCAATTAACCAAGCAGGCAGTGGATTTGGGTCTGGATACCATTTGGACGAGCTCAGACAACATAGTAGCCCCAGTAAGTGCCATTAAACCAAAAACCAGAGACCCAAATGATATGTTTGACATCAGCCAATTGCAAGCGCAGGATAAGAGTATCAAGGCCCTTTTGGATAGAACTGAGCACTACGGCTGGGTGTACATAAAGGGGAGGACAGTTTAGTCTGGGCTACTAAAGTAGGCTCTGACAACAAGCTACCTAGGCTAGTGTTGCCCGAATGTCTTTGTGGGAAGCTCATTCAGCTCGCCCATAGTCAGGGGCATTTTGACAAACATAAAACTATGGAGCAGATGGAGGTCGCGTGGTGGCCAGGTGTGCTGGACGCAATTGAGGCGCATATCCACCAGTGCCTCGAGTGCGCAGCTAACAACCCGGACCCTCAAATTATCAAAGGACCTTTAAGGAGACAACCAGTAGTGGGCCCGTGGAAAAGGGTACAAATTGATTACATTGGCCCCTTACCTAGAATGCCAAGAGGAAAGCAATATGTCTTGGTCATAGTGGACTCTTTTAATAGATTGGTGGAGGCGGTGCCCACTGTTAACAACACAGCGCTAACCACCGCACGTGTATTGGTCAATGAGGTCTTCTCTAGGTATGGCTTGCCTGAGGCAATTGATTCAGATCAGGGACCTCATTTTGTTGGGGCAGTGGTGAAACAACTGTGTGCAGCACTGGGTATTTGTCAGCGCTGGCACATTGCCAGCCACCTGCAGGCATCAGGGCTAGTGGAAAGGTCCAACGGGACCCTCAAAACCTCTTTACATAAGATTGTAGGAGTCTCAGGGAGAGATTGGGATCTCAAGCTTCTGCTTGTCCTGATGGCTATGAGATCAACTGTGGGGTATATGGGTTCACCCCCCATGAACTCTTCACGGGCCACAAAATAAGGCTCCCTGAGCACTGGTGGGTGGAAGGAGGGGTAGCACCGGAGGACATGCAATGGCCTGTTAAGTTTCATGAATATATAGAGGGTCACTGGAAAGAAACCAGGAAACACATCTAGCAGTGGCCACTCAGATGGGCAGAAAAATCAAAGGTCTCAGCAAAAGGCTAATGGAAAAGTGGAAGGTGGTAGAGTGGCAGATAGGAGATAAGGTGCTCTACAAATATTTTTCAGAGTCTGGACATTCATTGAGTCCCAGATGGGTGGGACCAGTTCTTATTTGCAATAAAGCAGGGCCTATGGTTTATCTGTGCCAGATAACCAACGGCAAGGGTAAACGGAACTACAAATGGTTTCATAGTTACCAGCTAAAGTCATGGAGGGCCTATAATGAATCATAATGTGTGTTTAATTATGTCTTTCTCCTTCTTCCAGTGATTATGAGTTGTCAAAGAATTCCATCAATTGCCGCATGCCTATGTATCTTAATGATTATGTGCCTGTATAAATATGTGGTGTTGTTTGTTTTAAATAAGGAATGGCCAATATGTGCGGTGTTGGGCCATAAATGCCTACGTGAAGGAATGGAAGATGCACCACGGGGATATCTATCCAGCCTTGGGTATTACTGAAGGATGGGTAGATCTCTATATGTACCAGTCCAAGTGGTCGTGCTTCCTGTTATGGAAAGAGGTCCTCGGCGAAAAACATGTTTTGAATTTTAAGATAGGAGAGCAGAGCCCCAATGTGAGTTTGAAGAATAAATGGGGAATCATTATGGCCCACATCTATAAGCCTGCAGATAGATATGACTGGGAAGTCCGAAGAGGCCCTCATGTGGAAATGTAAGCCCATTGTGAGCTAGTCCTGATGGGAGCAGAAAAGGCTTGCGTTTTTTTACAAGCCATTTTCCCAACGTTGGCTAGGGTAGGCATAGCAACCAACATCACTGTAGTTATGGGGGTCAATGTGGTGGTTGAAAGTGTGGCAATTATTGTCATGAGTCCAATTAGATTAGCCATCCAACCGGTTAATTGTGCAAGGAGAGCCATCAATGTACCACACCTTGCAGTCAGGGGCGTTGCTGGCATTGGGCACGCTGGGGCACCAATGTTGCCTCTAAGCTGCGCTAGTGGGCAGGGGCGCAGTGCCCCCCCCACCAGCGCAGTGAGCATGTGGGACAGCGCAGGCAGCCCTGCCTTTCCCCAGCCCGGAGGAGCCCCATGTGTGTCCTGTCTCGGCTCCATCAGGCAGCCTGTGCTGCCTGCGGGAGCAGTGAGAGCTGACGGCCCCTCCTTGCCCTGCTGCACATAGCCAGGGAAGGAGCAGGGGGGGAGGGAAATTTAAATGTCTCCCTCTCCTCTGCACTAGGCTGCTTGTGCAGAGATGGTGGCATCTTTGGGGCCTGTGTGGGCCCCAGCAGGTAAGCAGCCTGGAGCCTGGGCAAGAGGGGGGACCCTGAGAGATGGCAGGGCTAAATTGTGGGGCTCCCAGAGGCAGCCATGTAGTGGCCACAGGGACACACGGCTCTCTGTGGGGGCAGGGGATGGGAGCTGGGCTGCAGGCAAAGGAGCCAGGCTGGAGCTGGAGGAGGACTTGGGACTTGAAAGACCCAAGCAAAATTGTATTGAGCCATTTAGCATCTCTATCAAGGGTGAATGCTTTGCTTTTCACTTGCTAAAAGGCTCCTGAAAGAAAAGCGATCCTTTAAAATAAGCAAAAACAAGTTGGGTTAATTTCAGATTTATTTTCTTTTCTGTGAGAGATTCTAATGCAATCAGTTTGTCAAGGTGGGGCTTTACAATATAACTTTGTATAGACTCCTGTGATGGAAGGAAAGAAATCCTAATGATTAGGAAAAATTAAATGAAAAACTGAAAGGAGAAAAAGTCATTTAACGCAGAAGGAAAAAAATATTGCCAGTGGTGCAATAATTTTTAAAAAAGAGACTTTGTATTTCTATTTCCCCAAAAATGTGGTAGAAAAATAATCATTTTCTTTCACAAATCCATTTATGCTCTTGTTTCTTGCAGCTTTGATAAGGTTTGCTTTAACTGTCGCAAATTAAAAATTATTAAACAACCTTTATTATATTCCACTACCAGATACACAAATCTCAATTGTACCTCATGTTGCTTATTTTAGTTCCGAGAGTATTTACACTCCAGGCATACTAATTATAGCCTCTCTTTCATTGTTGAAAATGATTTGGATTAAAAAAAACCCCATAAACGCCAAAACTGAGATGTTAGAGACACTTTATATTAAAGGAGGATACTCACAGTGTTTAGAGTTTCCTGTCTGCCTAATCAATTTTTTGCCATTCACTTAGGGGATTGTTGTCCCATATTTAGCTTTTGAGAGGTATGATTGGGCATGATAATGTAACAGACTCTAACCTAGCTCTATTTGATGCAAATTCTTTAGGCACAAAAGATGGCCCTGTTTACAGAGATGTGATGCTGTGAGAAACTGTCTTGAAACATGGTTTCTGCCCTTGCCACCTTTAAAAGTTTTGAATTTCTCAGACAACTTTACTTAAGGTGTTGCCCCGAGGGAATCTGGGAAGCAGTTGCTACCTTGTGATTGTGATTTGCAATGCATGGTAATTTAATATGTTTACTGAGGACAGAATAGGTGTATTTTCAAGGTTGATAGCGAGATATTAAATACAATCCCCATAACATGTCAGTCTCATGATCAAATCTGAAGCTACCTACTTAATTTCAATCTACGTTTTGGGCCTGATCCACTTTGAATCCCTTTTACCCCAGCTGGGCAGCATAACAGGGACTTAAATTTCAAAGGGGCAGCTGTGTTAGTCTAGTAAAGCAAAAAAAGCAAGGAGTCTTGCAGCACTTTAAAGACTAATAGATTTATTTTTTGCATGAGCTTTTGTGGGAGAAAATCCCACTTTGTCTATATATGTATTCTGGAAATCTGACAGAGACAGGCATCAAAAACTGAACAGTGTAGATGATGGTAGAGGCTAGACAGGCAGCAAGTTTCATTGTCTCCCATTTGTTTAGTAAATTAATAAAACTACAGTACATCAATTTAACATTTTTATTGAAGTTTGAATGAAAAGACATCTATGAATTACTTTACAACTAAGATACTTAGGCATGCTGATACTTTCATCACCAAAAAACTATTGCCCAGGCCTCATAAATTGTTGCTCAGTAAATACCACAACTTGCTCAGCTGCATCATCAGCTTAGAGGGAACATTGTGGGGCACATGTCCTGGGTCCCAACGCCAGTGCCCCGGATCTCCGGCCACAGCCGTGGTGGCCCCGTCCCCAGCTGGGGATCCGGGGCCTGGCTAGCCGCCCGGCAGGCTCCACACCCTGGCCAGGGATAGTCCCGGGGGAGGGGCCACGCTGCCGCAGGCAGCTAGGCCGTGGCCGGGCCAGGCCAGAAGCAGCTGCACGCAGCCAGGCCCCGCGCCTATGGGCGGCCAGGCCCTGATCCCTGGCCAGGGATGGGGCCGCCGTGGCCACCAGCGGCCAGGCCCCGGATCTCCAGCCAGGGATCCGGGGCCCGGCGGGCCGCCAGTGGCCATGGCACCGCCGTCCCCGGCTGGGGATTGCGGGCCTGGTTGCGGCGGTGCAGGCGCAGGCCCGCTGCAGTCTACCCGCCTGGCCGGCTGGCTAGGGGTGGGGCCGGCTGGCGGGGGGCAGGGACTGGGCCCATGCCCCGGGTCCCTCCCTGCCCCAGCACCGCCACTGCTTGCAGTCACATCTAATGAGTTCTGTGACAAACCTGATATTTCTATCAGAAGTTGGTGTACGACTTATTTCTGTAACAGCATCTCTTGAGGATGATGGAGAGTGGTGGGCCCTAGGTTATTTTGGTTACATAGACACTAACATGTTCATGTTGTGGGCACCCCACTGGTTAGAAAAGTTGGAGCAGTGGTGGTAAATGAGTTGGAACCTAAGGAAGTTCTTATAAACCCAGTATGGGCCTTAAAGAAGGTGATGCTAGATCTCTATTCAGACATTGCCACTCATCAAACCCGTTGTGAACCTTTTACATGAGCTAGCATTCAGGGGTGGAAGGCCTGGGTGGATATCACTGTAGGCAAAAGAGATTTTTTTGACAGCTTCTCCTTAGACGAACCAGAGATGTGTCTGCTAATCTATTGGGTGGTGCTGGAGCTGGTCTGGATATATACAATACTATGAGCCAGACAGCGATGTCTCAGAAGCTGGCCAGCCTTAGAGGGAGTTTGGTGAAGGTGACAGCATCCCTGCCGGATGCATTAATAAACCTTGCTGAGGCTCAGATTAAAACAACTACAGTTTTAAGAGAGCTCTGGAGTACTTTAAGGTACGGAGATATGATGTTATACAGAGCTTTAGTGGGATTTCACACTAACATACCCCTGGCTCTAGCCTGCATTCAGGCACAGCTGTGGCTTCAGACAGCCAGTCAAGCAATAATAAGGGATGGTCTCAAGGGTGAGATTCTCCCAGAGATGAGGCAGGTAATTAAGAATCATGTTGCTTCTAGATTTGAGATTGATAATGTGCAATGGTGGAGACTTCTGAATTTCATGTATTCAGAAAGATATGATAGAGCCACAGCATATGTGTTAACAGTAAGGCAAGCAGTGATAGAAAGGGTTTATCCAGTCATTCTTCTGGGCCTCAATGTCAACGAAACCACTTTATTCCCGGTTAACATCCCTAAATGGGTAATTACGAGGCAAGACTAATAGGTAGTCATTTCCTTGGAGGAGTGTTTCTTAGAAGGGGAAACAGGGTATATATGTGGATTTCTGCCCACAGAATATGTTGACGTGTGTTTAGACCCAAAAGAGGGTGTGTGCATGTATCATGGTGAAAGGATTTCAACCCCCAACGAGATTGTTTTAGAAAGCAAGGAGAATTGCATATGTCTACGGAGTTGGTGTCCTATCTATAAGGTTGACCAAACACATGATATAAAGCATATTCCCTCTGAGAATCTTTGTATCTGCAGGATATTGGAGTTGTCCAGTTGCAGGTTAATTTATCAAACTAGGAGACACAGTATGAGAACTATCGAGTTTGATTATAATCTCATCAAAAGACTGGAGCCAGTAACTTTGGGTCTGAATGTGGAAGCCTTAAGACAGTTGGTAGAGCACCCTGACCTTCTTTGGCACTTGGAAGAGCTTAGGCAGAGTGCCGATAGAATGCTCTTCATTGTAAAACATTCTGCTGGTGAAATCCAGGAGGTACAGAGAGTAGTTACCCAAAAGGGTAGTGAAAGGTGGTGGAGTTGGAGTGGCAGTACATTGCCTTTCATCACAATGATAATTCAAGTAGGAATTATAGTGCACCTAGCCTTACTTACAGTCTGGACATTGTTTAGGGGTGAATAGACTTTGTTGTTAAGGCCTGGGTGGAAGAACCCCAGAAGAAGACATCCCCAAGGCTGGAATGTGGCTGCCTCCCCGGGATCAGAGCATTGAGGGACCTCTCCATCGTCTCTGCTAGAAGCTGGGGAAAGGAGGACATCAAATTGTGAGCAAAGAGTGGGCTTCTAGCTTGAGAAGCTGTCAAGCCTCTCGGGGAATTTAGGGAATTTTACTGCTCAGGCCTGTCTGGGAGAATTTATCTGGTTAAGCTGGGTTGAAGGTGGTGGTTCCAGTCATTCTTCTGAATTCTGGGTACAAGTTAAGGGTGGTTTTATTACCTACATACTTACCTATTTGCTCTTGAGATGTTTATGGGAAAGGTATTTGTAAAACGTGTTGTTTAACTGTGTATTTATATGGGTAGGAAAACTTAAGGTACCTATCTGGTTTACGTTTCAGTTCTTCACAAGTTCTCATACTGATTTTTGATAGTTTTCTTCTACCCTATCCCATGGTTTTAATAAACCTGTGTTGTTAAATTCAGTCCGCCTCCATCATTTGTTCTAAACTGAGCTGGCCTGAGGTGATAGATACTCAAAAGTTTGAGGAGACCTTCTGAGACCCACTGTTGTCTGTGAGAACAAAAAATTCGCTAACAGCCCCATCCCCAGCCGGTGATCCGGGGCCCAGCCGCCCGTGGCCGTGGCAGCCCCATCCCCAGCCGGTGATCTGGGGCTTGGCCACTCGCAGCAGTGGCAGCTGCTCCAGCCCCATCCCTGGCTGGCTATGTGGGGCCCAGCTGCCCGCAGCCACTTCCAGCCCTGTCCCCAGGTGGGGATGGAGGCTCAGCCACCCACGGCGGCTTCCAGCCCTGTCCCCGGCCAGGGGGTGTGGCCTGCAGCCAGGGGGCATGGCTTGCGGGTCGGGGGCAGAGCCTGGGGCCGTGCCCGGGGTCCCTCCCTGGGGCAGCGATGCCCCTGGGCAGGACAGGGTGAATGGGTAGGTGTGTCAGCTGGCCTATCTCCCCCACACATGCACAAGGCGCACTAGAGGGAGAAGCCTCAAAGCACAGCCTGGAGCAGGGGTTGGGGGAGTTAAGGATGATTCTCTGCCACCCCAGTGCACTACCCTGTCCCGATTTCGGGGCCCCTGAGCCCCGTTCCCAGCCCACCAGGGGTACTCCCACTTGGTGGCAAGGGCCCTGGCCTCGCCCCCTCTCCTCCCCTGCAGGCTCCAGCCATGGGCTTGTTTCAGTTGGCCTTCAGGCTTCAGCTTCTGCTGCTGCTCAGGGCCTCCTACTGACCCCTCTCCCTGCCTCCACTGTGCCGGGGGTAGCTCCGATCCTGCAACCTTGGTGTTGACAGAGCCTTGTGCCTGCCGGGGCCCCACAAGGTCAGCAGTGAGTCAGATGTGGCATGGATATTGGGGGCAGGGTGTGGATTTGGGGGTGGGTATTGGGGGCTGGGGAATATTGGGTTCAGGAGACTGCATATTGGGGCCTGGGCTGGGTATTGGGGGCAAGGTGTGGATTTTGGGGGTGGAAGTTGGGGACTGGGGGACTATTGGGGATGTCGGGGTTAAAGTAAGGGGGATAGAGAACTGGCTAAATCAACAGTTTCAGCGTGTAGAAATCAATGGCTCCATGTCTAGTTGGCAACCAGTAAAGAGTGTTGTGCCCTAGGGGGTCAGTCCTCTGGCCACTTCTGTTCAACATTTTCATTAATGATCTGGATGATGAGAGAGATTGCACACTCAGTAAGTTTGCGGATGACACCAAGCTGGGGGGAACGGTAGACATGCTGGAGGGCAGGGGCAGGATTCAGGGAGACCTAGACAAATTGGAGCAGTGGGCCAATAGAAATCTCATTAGGTTCAACAAGGACAAGTGCAAAGTCCTGCACTTGGGACGGAAAAACGCCATGCACTGCTACAGGCTGGGGAGTGACCAGCTAAGTAGCAGCACTGTAGAAAAGGAGCTGGGGGTCATGGTGGATGGGAAGCTGGATATGAGTCAACAGTGTGCTCTGGCTGCCAAAAAGGCCAATGGGATACTGGGCTGCATCAATAGAAGTGTTGCCAGCAGATCAAGGATGTGATTGTTCCCCTCTATTCAGCACTAGTGAGGCCGCATCTGGAATACTGTGCCCAGTTTTGGGCACCATACTACAAAAACAACATGGACAAATTAGAAGTCCAGCAGAGGGCAAGGAAAATGATCAAGGGGCTAGAGCACAAGACTTACAAAGAGAGACTGAAGGAACTAGGATTATTTAGCCTGCAGAGAAGATTCGAAGGGGGATTTGATAGCAACCTACAAGTACTTGAAGGGGTGCTCCAAGGAGGAGGGAGCTCGATTATTCCCAGTAGAAACAGAGGACAGAACAAGGAACAATGGTTTCAAGTTGCAGCTGGGGAGGTCGAGGTTGAATATTAAGAAAATCTTTCTTACTAGGAGGGTGGTGAAGCATTGGAATGGGTTGCCTAGGGAGGTGGTAGAATCTCCATCTTTGAAGATATTTAAGGCTTGGTTAGACAAAATTCTGGCTGGGATGATTTAGTGAGAGTGGTCCTGCTTTTTCACAGGGGGTTGGACTATATGACCTCATGAGGTCCCTTCTAACAGTATGATTCTATGATTCTATTTTGGGAAAGATCCAAACCTATATCAATCTGATAATGTGGCTGATTGTTTAGGATCAGGAGAACCTTTTCTGGTAAATGGTATGGAGTTTTAAGTAAATTATCTAAGAGACCTAGTGGTGGATTTGGAGTCATAAGCTGAAATACAGTAATGGGGGCTGAGTGTATTTTTTGTTTTAGCTTTTTGATAACCAGAATGGCTGGGAGAATCAGAAATAGTTTTTTGACCGACTGAGAAATCTGACTTCAGTGTCACCCAGCAGTGCTGGGATAATTTGTTCTCCTTTTTGAAGCCTTCCTTGATTTTTGACATTTTCAGGTGTCTAACCTAGGCAGAGACAGCGAGATATAAGGGAAAATATGTCATCCCAATACAGGATTAAAAGACAAAAGCCTCAGAAATTTTGGGGGAAGTGAAATTTTGCAATATTTAGTTCTGGAAATACTAAAATAGTCTCATAGTAAGAACACTGGTGTTTTACACATGAAATGTTTAAACATGGTTGTTGAGTACATCAGTTCCATGGCCGCCTGCCACAAGAGCTATGGAGGAGCCTGGAGCTTCCAGGTTCCTAGATATTAAAGAGTTGTGGAACTTGAGAGCTGAGGCTGAGCAATAGCCCACAATGTAGCCTGAGATTTTTGCCATCTCTTTAGTATCACAGAGAAATAAATAAATGAATGAATGAATAAAAATAATAAAATACTAAAATATAAGGACACATATGGGTAGAAAATGGTGTAAGGCAATCTAGCAGAAGTTTTATGTTAAAGCTGGAAAAAAAACAGCATAATATGCAATAATCAGAAGTACAGAATTTATAAATCATCAATTATTACTGTTTAAGACAAAGTTGGTATTCAAATGGCATTCAGCAAGTGAAATGGAGAGATCATAGGTTCAGCATATTCCATAGGTATATCTCTATCAGCAGATTCAACAAATACATTTTTTTGGAAAAGTAGGTCAAGATGGAGGAAGATTCTGAACTTTTGAACTCACTCAGTCCCCCTCCCATCAAGTATTCTAAGGTGTCCACCCCCTGTCAGAAGACCCATCAAAAGTATTGATTTTTGGTTAGATGGCAGGTGAAATCACCCTTTTTCCAATTGGATGAAGATGAAGTCACACCTTTGAGATTGGTTAAGGAGAAGATGGGAGTGGCAGAAGAGCGAACAAAAAGCGCTGCACGGAGCAAAGCTTCGGAGATCTCTCCCACTCCTTACTGGGTTCCACTGGCCTCTGGCTATGTTCCCGCTGCACTAAGGGGTCTCACTCACATTCACCCCTAGAGAGAGTGACAACGTCTCTAGTGGGAGCCTGGGAGCTGGGTCTTTGGACTCTGTCTCTGAAAGGCATGGGGTTGAATCTCTGAGC
>VOCP01057307.1:0-30440 GCA_007922195.1 Podocnemis expansa | reverse complement strand
CCGAAGGACCGGTGCTAAAAGGGTTTTATACCCAGGTACAACAACTTAATTCAAGGAAATCTAAAAATGGTTAATATATTCAAGTTAAACAAGATTAATACATTTATTAGTACCATATAGGGATAGTTTTCATACATATTCATATAAGATAGGAGAATTAGTAAAGAAGGTCAGGCTGGCTCCTCGGAGCCTGGGAATGTAATAAACAAGAGAAATTGTTGATTAATAGGTGACCTCGAGACTGGTGCAGTTTCCCTAATCTCCTGCTTATAGACTGTTCAAGGATGTGAGGGGCTCTATACTTTTGTTAGTTAGGCTAGAGGTTGAAATAATATTAAGGGAACAGTGCTAAGATGGAGTCACTTATGCTCACAAGTTTGTGGTCTCATACAAATCTCATAACAATAAGAATGGCCACACTAGGTCAGATCAATGGTCCATCTGTCCCAGTATCCAGTCTTCCAACAGTGACCAATGCCAGCTGCTTCAAAGGGAATTAATAGAATAAGTAATCTTCAAGTGATCCATCCCATTGCCAGTTCCCACCATTTGGCAAAGAGAAATCCTTGCCTATCCTGGGTAATACCTATTGATTTCTAAGCTGCAAAGAGGATTTAGAAGCATTATTACCTTTTAAATGAACTAAATTTATCTGTTTTTGAAAAAAACCTCAGCTATGTTGTCTAAAAATGTCCTTGTTGTTGACTTTTCAGAAATTTTGTTTTTAGTGATCTCTTCAAATAGCTGACTAAAAGCACAAAATTTGTTTAGTTTTGTTGGCCTTTCTGAGAAGAGATGCCATATAGTATTTGGAGTAACTGGGGAGAAGAAATTGCAAAGACGGAATAATAGAGAAGTTTGTATGACTACACATAGTTCATATAAAATTAGCTAGAGAGCAAGTTAATTAGAATCAGAAGGCAGTGGAAAGCTAGAGTCAGGTCACATGAGGGTAAGGGTAAGGTATTTGTTTCCCAGTACAGGCACAGGACAGGTGAAAGAGTTACATCTGCCATATTAGTGAAGTGGGTTTTATTCCTTGCTCTGGCGGAAGTTCTTTGTCTCATAAAATGAGGTGAGTGACAGTTATCTACCCCCAAGGAGGGGTGTGACACCATTATCAATTATAACAGCTATAAAGTGCACAGAAATATTAACTGTAGTCTGTCAAAGAGGTAAGACTTGAATTTAAATACTATTCATAAAAATATTCACTCAGCCAATACATTATACTATGAGAATACTCAGAACTCCTGTGTAACTTGAATATTCTCTGGGACTGTATTCATTTTAAGTATTTGGTACATTTAATAATATATAGATGAACAATATATATTTAACAGCATATTTCCTTAACAGAACAGACAAGTGAACAAAGTTAATGTTGATTGACCAGGGTAAATTAGATGGGGTGGTGTTATATGATGAAGGATTATACGCGTACACGGACATAGGTTGGCCCTTAATTGATCATTTACAGATTTTTAACATGAATTTTTAAAATAAAACTGTAATAATTTTTTGGAATGTTAGCAGGATTACAGTTAAGCATTTTTAACTAATGCTTTTTAAACCAAGGTTTTAGGTAGAGAACATATGTATATTTAGTTTTCTTATCGAGGGCGGTATATTTGGTGCCACTAAAGCCTGTTCCTGTACAATTCTTAAAATGTTTGCTGAAGAGTAGCTTATCTTTACCCATTCTTTTTTCTTCTTGCTTGATTTTGCCAACAGCTCTTCAGTAAATTACTCCAGTGTATTCATGAAGTGAACATCCTGTTATCCAGGTCAACACA
This sequence comes from Podocnemis expansa, assembly GCA_007922195.1. Classification (NCBI taxonomy): domain Eukaryota; kingdom Metazoa; phylum Chordata; order Testudines; family Podocnemididae; genus Podocnemis; species Podocnemis expansa. Next base: position 28,644 of record VOCP01057307.1, on the reverse strand, counting down.
CAGTATTCATTTATTCAGTAATTTCAGAGAAACTCCAAATCAATGACACTGTATCTCTAAAAACTGGCACTTTTTATGGTAAAGAAAGTATATTTATCACTGCACGTGCATCAGTCCTGATTGGTAAACATGGCAAAGACACAGAGTACTGTAGCTCCATTTTCTGGTGGGAGAATTGAGGAATTCCACTCAGAACTGGGTAAGGCATGAGCCTAACACCTGAGCGGGAGCACTCAGAGAAACCAGAAAAGCACAGAAGTGCAGCTAACCCTGTAACCAAGACAACTAGGGTCTCAGCCTTTTACATGTCATGATCACAAAGAGAAATGCAAGGTAATAGTGTTTATGTGCAGAAGAGAAATTATTCCCATAAAGCTTCCTGCTTGTATGACTTTCTAGAGACTCATGATGGTGTTTATCACAACTACATCTTTTGTTATAGTGGATCTGCTTCTTTTATTCTTACTACAGCATAAGACAACTTGACATGTTTACAATAGAAGTGTCTTCTGGAGATGACTCTCAGCTTAACTGTGTGGGGCTGTTTTCAGTGCCCCATAAACAGCAATGTGTTTTGGCCAATGTATTTCTGCTTATCAGAAAATGGCAAATCCTTCCAGGTATCCATCAATGATCAACATAATTGAAAAGAGGCAGAAATGAGACTGTCAGATCTCATATAGTTTATTATTTTTTCCACTCAGAGGTGTCACAGTGTGCTACAAATGACCTTACTGTACAAGAACTGACCAAAAATTCTGTTGAGGATGTATTAAAGTAGAAGTTATTCCTGTTAAAACAGGCAAGTTCTAGAAAAAGCCATTTTGTCTCCTCAGCAGCATAAATGTGAATGTAAGCATCCAAAGTGAATATGGAATACGTAGAATGTCAACTGTGTACTTTATTTTAATTTTAAATTCAATTTATTTTATGCCATTTCCATCCTTTCAGCTTTTAATGTAATAGGTTTTTATCCATTGCAGAAGTTATTTTTGATAGGGGAGCATAGAGTTTTGACAGCAGGGTAGGAGATAGTTGAGACTTTTGGAAGCTTGGAAAATATAGGGTGAAATTCAATAAGGAAAATTCAAAGTACATTACTTAGGAAGGAGCAATCAGTTGTGTATATACAAAATTGGAAATGATTGCCTAGGAGGAGCACTGTGGAAAGGGAGTGAGAGGGTCATAGTGGATCACAAAGGTAAATATGAATCAATAATGTAATGCTGCTACAAAAAAGCAAACATCATTCTGGACTGTATAGGCAGGAGTGTTGTAAGCAAGACATGAGAAGTAATTCTTCTGTTCTACTTTGTACTGATGAGGCCTCAACTGGAGTATTATGTTCAGTTTTGGGCACCGCATTTCAGGAGAGAAGGGGACAAATTGAAGAAGGTCCCAAGAAGAGCAACAAAAATGATTGATGTTCTAGAAAATATGGCATATGAGACAATATTGAAAAAACTAGGTTTGTTTAGTCTGGAGAAGAGAAAACTGAGAGAGTATGTAAGACTTCAAGTACATAAAAGGTTGTTACAAAGGGGGGGAGACAAAATGTTCTCTAACCTCTGAGGCTAACACAAGAAGAAATGGGTTTAACTTGCAGCAAGGTTAGGTTAGACTGGACATTAGGAAAACCTTCCTAACTCTCAGGGTAGTTGTGCTGGAATAAATAACTTATGTTGTAGAGTCTCCATCACTGGAGATTTTTAAAGAGCAGGTTAGACAAAACACCTATCAGGAACGGTCTATGAGTATGTCCTCTTCTATATATTTTACAATGTTTTAGCTTGGATTTCTCCCTTGTGCCCTCTTTATCTGAAGCTTTTACCCCACTGCAGAATCAGTGGCAATTACAGTACAATTGCATCCTCTTTTTGTACAGTGTAGGCTCTTGGTCACTCACTCACAAACTCAGAATCAAGCTCATCCTATGCAAATACTGATCCTGTTCCTCTATTTGTACAGAATCAGCGGGGGATCCTCAAAAATTAATCATACAGGGAAGAGATTAGGAAATTGTGTTTACCCTGTCTCGTAACACAAGAACTTTCAGTGAGTTTAAAAGATGAAAAATTCTGAACTGACACAAAAAAGGGAAATAAATTTTCACAACAAATAATTGGACTTGAACTCATTGCCGCAGGATGTTATAGAAGCCTACAATTTCATGGAAATAAAAAAGGAATGGAACAATTATGTGGATATCAAAAATATCCAGAATGATCATAATTATAAAAATTTCAGAGGGATATTAAACCCTCATGCTTCAGGGCTTAACAATCTCTATTAAGTTAGAGATGGGGATGAGGCCTAATGTGGTCTTTATATTATCCAATACCTGTTTACTGCAGTGTTCTTACATTTTCCTCTGGAACAAGGGTTCCCAACCTTTTTGAGGCTGAGGACCCCCTTCTAATGAAAAAAAAACTTTGCAGCCTTCTTGAGGGAGCATGATGGCTCTGCTGCAAGCAGAATTTGGCCCACCGGGGCAGAATCTGGCCCACGCTGCTCTCCTGCAGGGGAATGTGGGCCACTGTGGCCATGGCCCCTGCCACTGCCCAGGGAACTGGGAGTCACTGTGGCGGTGGCCTCCTCCCCCTGGCCTGTTCTCCACCCCCCACTGGTTCCCTGTCCCCAACGCTCCCCACTTCCCCTTCTCCTGTCAACCCACAAGCTACTCTTCCTGAGCATGCTCAGGGTGGGGGTTTTAAAACCTCTCAGCCTGGGGGAAGCAACCTGCTGGCTGGAAGCCTGGGTCTCCATGGTAACTGGAGACCCTGGTGGCCTCCCAGCCTGTCCACAGACCCCGTGGAGCTGCTCTGTGGCCTGCCAAGGGTCTGCAGACTCCAGGTTGGGAACCACTGCTCTGGAGCATCCAATACTGGCTACTGTCACAGCTAGGACTGCCAGCTTTCCAGTTTCTTAAAACTGGATAATACAGACCAGTCCCTCCATCTTTGGCCACTCACTGGATCCTTTCCTCTCAGGTTACTTGTTTTTCTTGTCCTTTCCCCAGGACTCAGCTGCAGCCTACAGAGCCTGGCTGGCAGCTCACATGGAGCCTGCCTGCCCAAAAGCTGCAGGTAGGAGGTGGCCCTGCCTGAGAAGGGTCTAGTGTTGGTTAATGATGCACCCCCCCCCCACATGCCATATTGCTGTACCCCCTTCTCAGCCCTTCTGCCACCCCACCGCAGCCAGGCAGGTGGTGGCATTTGCAGGCAATGGCCTCCTCGTTCCAGTCCCCTGCAGGAGTAACAGGACACAGTCCAGGACCCCTTTCAACAGGAATTGCCAGCTGTTGAAAACAGGGCACCTGGCAAATATGATACTAAGATTAGATGGACATCATGTCTGAGTTGGTAGGGCAATTCCTATGTTCCAGTCTACATCTATGGTTTATTTTCCAACTTTAACATTGTTACTAAAAGCCTAAGTTTTCAAAAATAACTAGTGCTTATGGGAGCTTTTATTTTCTGGTGGCTAACTTTAGACACTTTAAAGAGGCCTGATTTTTAGAGGTGCTGAATATCTCTGATAAATACTTGATTTTTTTTGACCAACAGGCTATATTTGAATACTTCTTAGAGTAGGTGCCAGTCTGATGGCCCATTCATCTTTTTAAGGAGTACAGTGACAAGAAAACCCCAGTGTCTAGAATGGAGTGCTACTCAGAGCAGGGCTGGCTCAAGGGGTTGTGGTGCCTTGAGCCAAATTTTGCCCCCCCCCCCATCTCATCCACATAAGCTTAAAAAGATTTTCCAAATTGTATTTGCAACCTAAAATTCAAATAGCAAGATCAATTCATTCCTTTAATCTAAATACAAAAATAAAAAGTAATACTGATGAATTCAAATTTAATTTACCAGTAACATTTATCATGTACATACTTAGGATAACTTTTCAGGCTTTAACAACAGCAAATTGTTGTATCATTTCATCTTGATCTAAGTCCTTGGAGTGGGTGAATGGGGAGGCTAGAAAGGATGTTTTGGGGGCATAGGGGAAAGCTGTGATGGGTGTCTGGGGGATTGGGGTGTGTGGAGAGGCTGGGGTTTGTGTTTCTGCAGTAACAGGGTAAGAGGGGGAGGTTGGGGTGGGAGAGGCTGGAATTGGAGTTTTTAATGGTATGGGGGGGTTGGGAGGGCTCAGATGGATGGGGCTGGGCATGGGAGGTTGGTGTGGCTGTACATGCAGGTAATAGGTTTGGTGGGGGAGGCTGGGAGGGATGTCTCTGGGCAGATGGGAATGCGTGGCAGAGGCTAGTGTGAGTGTCTGTGGGAGTGGAATCAGTGGGGAGCTGCAGGGGATGTATCACAGGACATCTTGCTTTTTTTTTTTTTTTTTTCTTGCTGAATTAGACTAACAGGGCTGCCCCTTTGATGCTTGGAAGAGTTTGTTTTCACTCCTCACCCCTCTCTTTCTGGCAAAGGTGATTTTTTTTTATCTCCTCTGACCTACCTCAATCAGCATATCTTTGTAAAAACAAACAAGGAGTTCTGTGTAGAGTTACCAGATAACAAAGCAGGGAAAGGAGGACAAGGAAGTGGGAAAAGGAGGACATTGAGAAAATGTAGTATTAATGTAAGTGTCATTACTGTATTATGTTGTGGAAATGGGTAATGATTAATGAATGCATGGCGGCATGAAAAAAATGGAGAACAAGTTGAACAACATATATTCTTAGGCACATTAACTGTAAAAAAAAAAGATGTATAATACAAAACTGTAACACAATAAAATGAGTAGTGTTGTGAATATACGATTTGTGTCAGCAATGTCATGATAGCATTTAATTGACCAAATTATACCATTCAGAATGGTAAAGCCTATTCTTGATATTTATCAGCTGAGCCTGTTTTTGTCAGTAGGCTACCATTGTCAAACATATGAGTTAAATTCCTCATATGACATGTTATTCAGATTATACTGAATTAATATAATACCCTTCACAGATTTAACTGATAATCGATTCCTCTTGTTTGTCCACTGAGCAGTGATAAGAGAGAAAACCCATTCTACATTGGTATTATGTCCAGGAATGCTGAAAAAAACAATTCAGCAATTTTCAACAATTCTGTAAAGCAGCCCACGATTTCAAAATTTCACTTTAGCCCCCACCCCCATGCCTGCACCCACCATCCCAGCTACTTCCCAGGCCTCCTTACTGGTGGGGAACACTTGGAACAAACAGTGGTGGATTAATCTATATCTTGCTTGAGAAAGCTGGGTGGAGAGGAATCACTAAGAAGTGTTAATTGTCTCAAAAGGGCTGCAGTCTACTGCAAAATGACTCAGAGTTTGTCTGTACACAAAGATTGTACAGCTTTATACGGGTGTAAAGCAAGACAACCCCCACCATGGCTTGTATAGGAGTATAAAAGAAGAGTTTACCTCAGAGGTGGCCAAACTTACAGAACTCAAGAGCCACACAAGGTGATTGTTAAGCCTTTGAGAGCTGCACTGAGGCATACAGTCATCTGCTTTTACTTACTCCAAAATTACTCAGTTTAAAATTCATTGTACACTTTAATTTTATCGTAAAAAGAGGACAAATATTGACCCTGCTAATGTCAGATTCTAATAGTTACTTAAGGTTACCATGAAAATTAGGCCTATACAGTAAAAACTTAGCTACTGCTTGATGTAGAAGACTGCAAGCTAGTGGTGAGTTTTTTAAAATCCCAACCATGCCGCTCTTCTCCCCACTGTCCCAACACCCTCCCGAACTCCTACCCTGGGGCTGCTTTCCTAAATTGATTTGCTGATGTTCTTCCAGGAGCCACAATTTTTCATTCAAGAGCCACATGTGGCTCCTGAGCCCCAGTTTGGCCATGCCTGGTTTAACCCTGAAGAGGTATTTCCATTATATTGATATAACTACAGCAGAATGGCTAAAAGCATTGACAATTTTATTGGTATAGCAAAAACAACAAGAGTCCGGTGGCACCTTATAGACTAACAGATTTCTTCAGGCAAGCTTTTGTGAATAGTAGAATATCAAACAATGAATGTTGCTGAAGAGAAGGAGGAAAAAGACCTATTGTATTGTCACAGCACACAGAACTGTCCACGCCACAACAAAAGTGAGAAGGTAACAGATTGTCTTAAAATGCCCTGGTGAGAGATCATCTTTTGATATTGGAAAGACAGTAAAATTGAAAGATGCTCAAAGAACAGCAACAAAAATATTAGACCTCTGTACAGTAAAAAAAAAATCATAAAATAATAATAATGCGATCAGGTCATGTTACAGTATATCATGTCCTGCACTCCCCTGCTTTTATTTTCATCCTCTTCTGTAAGTTCCCCCATGTCTTCAAAGCCTCTGACAAAGTGGGATTTTTCTCCCACAGAAACTCATGCAATAAATAAAATAGGTTAGTCTTTCTAATGCCACTGGACTCCTTGCTTCTTTTCCCATAGCCCAGGACATGTTTACATTGCAATCCTGGGATGTATAAGGGTGCAGTTTGGGTACCTAAATGCCAAGCATCTACTACTTCACATTAGCTCTCAGAAGTCAGACAGTACGTACCATACAAAAGCCAGGGGGCAGCTCAGCTTCAGGAGCAGGGTTAGGAAGGAACCTGCCAAGTAACTCACAGCCAGGGAGCCTGCCTGGCAGCCTGGGGTAGGAGCGGAAGCTAAATGGTGCCAGCCCTGGCAAGAGGGATACCCTCTGTACATGCCTCTGACCCCCCCAGGCCAGGAACTGTGTGTGAGAGAGAGGGGAGAGGAGGAGAGAGGTGGGTGGGCTCGTTCCCTCCCACTGCAGCCCCCTGAGCCTGCTAGGAAAGCTATTTTTAAACTGCTGTCCTCAACTCCAGGCATCCGGCAAAAAGCTGGACAAATTGCAGTTTTTCTTGAATGCCTGCATGATGGAGAATGGCAGGGCAAAAATGAGGACATGTCCTCCTTTTGCTGGACTTCTGGTAACCCTAGTTCTGTGTCACTTAAAAGACTAACAAATTTATTTATTGCATGAGCTTCTCCCACTTTGTCAGATGCTTTGAAGATGAGGGAAGTTACAGAATTCTGTAATTTCCCTCATCTTTGAAGAGTCTGATGAAGTGGGATTTTCTCCCACAAAACTTCATGTGATAAATAAATGTGTTAGTCTTTACAAATGCCACAGGACTCCTTGTTTCTTTTTATTGCACTAGACTAACCTGGCTATTATGTAGTTGTGTGTGTCAGGTTTGGTGGGGTTTTTTTACATTTACAAATAAATGTGGTCTATTGCCTTGTCCCCTGAAGAGATCCTGCTGCTGGTATTGTGTGGGACTGGTATAGCCACACTCAGCCCCCCCCCCCCATTGTGATGCCATCTTGGCTTGTGGGGGAGGGAGAAGAGGGGAGAGACCCCAGCCACACTGTCTAGGTTATGTTGGGGAAGTCCTCCTCAGCCCCCTTTTGTAAAGTGCACTGAGATGAAGAATGCTTTAAGGGCTAAATCTAACAGGAGTGAGAGATTATTTTAGTGTCTATTTAGCAGTTTTCAGCTGTAGATCTCAAAGCACTTTTCAAATGGAGATAAGCCTCATCACCCTTTTTATTTTGCAGGTGAGGAAACTGAGCCCCAGGAAGGAAAAGTGACTTCCACAAACAGCTTAGGGCAGAGCCAGAAAGAGCCCTTTGGTCTCCCAAGTGCCAAGCCAAGTGCTCTAGGAAATGCTGTCCTTCTGTGTACAGTTTAACTTTTTGTTTTTTGAACTAGAGACATGTCACTGGTTTTAAACCAGATCATATTACTGTAAGCAAGCCCTGATATTCTCTCCCCCACCCCACCCCAACAGCCACCAAGGGGAACTAGATGAGCTTTCCTGGGAGAAAAATCCCACTTTGTCAGATGCTTTGAAGATGGGGGAAACAAATTCCTAAAAAGCCTGTGCCCCTTGCTTTCCCTGTTCTCCTTCTTTCCCTGCCGACCTGGCCCTGAAACAACAATCCAAAGAACCCCACTGAACTCACTGTCCTGGCTGCCACTTCAAGAAACAGACGGCTCTCACCTTGGCTCCTCCTGATCCTCCAGGAAACACAGCTGCTTGGGCTCAGGGCAGGGGAAGATGAAAGAGAGGAGAGAGCCCCAGCCAGGCTGTTTGACTTTGAGGGGCGGTGGGGAGTGTTTGAACTTCCTGCAAATCCCAGACCGTGTCACCTGGGACTAGAGCTTCCTGCAGTTCCCAATGGCTAGTGTCCACCCCACTCCCCTCCAACCCTGCTTACCTATTGTTATTCCTCCTGGACCATTGTGAAGGTATGCATTCCATTTAATCTACAGTGTCTGCCTGCAGAGGGATTTAAAGTACACTCCGCCTACATGACTTAAGCTGCAGGTTGAATAGCAGTGCCAGAGCTGCTAGGAAAAATTTAAAGAGGCGGGAGCCAGCCTGATCTTCAGGGGGGCTAGGCGCCCCTAAGAACTGTCAAATGAACTCGTGTCTGTCTCTTGCCTCCCAGTAGAGCTGGCCCTTATTCAGAGGATGATACAATGGTACAACAACTTACTGTCAGGTGTAATTGATTTTAACCAGATAGTATCTGCAACGTGCACCCTTTGGCATCCTTGTAACCATAAAACTTGGTAATCTTTTCCACTATAAAGAGATACTTTCATCTGAATTTACAGTTATTGTGTGAGGAAAATAATTGATATCTGCTGAATGGTACTACTTGTTGGGAATAAGTGATAAAAGAATAACTTTTGACCATTACAATTCATACTATTACTTCTTTCATCTTGTAATGGTATCTGTGTAGTCCATCAGGTCTTTCTGGGTCAGTGCCATGGTAGATTGCTCTTCATGAGAAGGAATGTAATGAAGATTCATAGGTTCATAAATTTTAAGGCCAGAAGGCACCATTACATCAGTAATCTGACCTCTGATCACAGGTCATTAAACCTCATCTGGTTATAGCTGTATGGCTCCCAATAACTCACATTTGAGTAAAATGTAAGTTGGGTTGAGCTAAAGCATATCTTCCTGAAAGCCATCTAGTCTTGATTTGAAGACCCCCAAGAAATGGAGAATATATCACTTATCTTGATAGTTTGTTCCAAAGGTTAAGGGTTAAAAAAAAGTCTAATTTCTAATGTGCTACTGCCGTGCTATCCCTCACCCCTTTTATATATAAGTAACCCACCCTGCTGCCTTTACATATGAGCAAGACCAAACTTGATATGGGAGCCAATAAAAGATCAAACTGCAGCTATCTAGTGGTGGGTTGCACTCATCTCTTTAAGTACTCTTTAGGTACCACTATGGTGCTACTCTCTCTTCAGCTCCAAGCACCCCTTGCAAACTCATCCTGCTTCCTACAGTTTCTTGTATCTCAGTCCTCCTCCTGAGTGACACAGGCCAAAACTATTGAATTCAAGGTACAGACTTAAAATGGAATATGTTCCTCACCCTTCAGAGCAACTAATAAAAAAGTTTTTCATACTTCTGGGGTAAATTCCCTCACTAAACTTGGATCAACAGGTTTCCCATTGAACTCCTGCCACAGACTGTGGTCAGCAGTGGGTCAAAATCTAGGTCCTTTGTCTGTAGCCTATGGACAATTCCTTCCTCACTCCTAGCTTCAGCTATGAAGTGACTTGTTAAACCCAACAAGTTTCTTTTAGTCAGGCCTCCTGCATTTTTAGTGACTGTTACTGGGTCTCAGCCCTCCTGGCTCTAGAGAACCATATCTCACTGGTTTCCAAAATGGGTGTTCCTGAGTGCCTTTCTAGGCAAGGCAGGCGATCTAATAGTAACTGCTCTGTCAAAGATCTGTTTCCCGGAGCAGGGGGGCAGCAGTGGGTCTCCAGTAGGGAGCTACAAGGGCTTGGTATATCCTATCACATTCAGAATATCAAATGGAATTTACTTTTCAGAATATAACTGAGCTATAAACCATTTGGTGGCAGATGAGACCATGGATTCATAAGGGGTAATTCATAACTAAGAGTTCTGAATGCATGAGGAGGCAAATGATCTTGGAGATGGAAAGGGCACAAATCTCCCAACACAGTAAATCAAGTTAAATTCTGTTACAGAGAATGTTAGGGACAAAAAAGGCTTTGCATGAGTACTGCAAGCCACCAGGACAACTCCACACTGGTGTGGCAGCAAGCAGGCTGAGAGGAAATTGGAGGAGATGACAGTATGGGCTGGCAAATGTGTGGGTGTGGGAGAGATGACTAGTGGAGAGATTCATGGAGAAATGAGCAGTTAGCAGGATGGCTAGAATGTAGCATCTGTGTAGTGGTGTGAGCAAGGTACCCTTTTTCCTCCCCCCAATCAGGGTGGGAGGTAAACTGCAACAGCACCTCTACACTCTTGTCTACCCTGACTAAAGACAACTTCTGCGCATGTGGTGCTGTGAGGGGAGGGATACATTAAAGGAACTTCGTGTTGCTGACCTTCAGAACCTGAGGCAAAAGGAAACTGCCTAGCATACTGTGAGGTGGGTATTTTTGTTCATGGTTTTATGGGTGTGAGTCCTGCTTGCAACATTTTCCCAAATTACTGTGTGGTTACTGCATGACTCTAGGAAGGGGGACTGAAGCAGGAACCTGCTCTGCCATCCTAGGTGGAGGAGCCAAATGCTGATGGCTTCATCCCTGGAGGGAGGAGTCTGTAGCTTGAGCCTGCTGCCTAGAGCTGAAGCCCTTGAGTTTTAGCTTCAGCCTCAGGTAGTGTGCCTCGTGCTTAAACCCCAGGCCCCAACATGTCTTAACACTGCCCTGGTGGCTCCACTGAAAAAGAGCCAGAACCCACTTTGGAGTCCCAACCCACATTTTGAGAACTGGTGATCTAGGAACATATTCAGGGTAGTTAACTGCTTTTCTTGCTGTGGCTATTTTCTATTTTGATTGCACTACCTTGATCTCAGCTAGTGGAAGTATGTTTTCTCAAGCAGGAATTACACACCCAGCATGAAGTACATAAACATACCTGAAGAAAAACACCAAATATGAGCTTCATGATAAAAACATGAGTCATTTTATAGAGAAATAATCAGAAAGTAGTTGAAGATTTTGATTTTGATTGATAGTATGTTTCTTATAATCTACATAAGAAAATGTTAATCCTGACAAAAAGAGCTTCCAGCCCTAGAATCTCATATAGCAGGATTCCTTTGTTCTTTCCAGAGCAGTTGGCTTGCTGCAAACATGAAATATTTTCCCCTAAACTTTCCCATTTGCTTGTAGAATGAGAGTATTTGGAGGTAAAATGGGATATATGAAAAGCTGTTTTTTTTTTTTTTTTTCAAAGTACTAAAAGTGTAATAGAAAAGTAACTATTTTGATGGGGAAGAAGAGAGATCAGTACAGTAGAGAACGTATGAAAAATGTTTGTTCTTTGTATGCCTAAACAGTTTATTAGTAACAATCAATAAAATGCATATAACATTTGAGACAGAATAGTACTAAACAGTGTAATAGAAATGCCATGCTACAGAAAATTTAACACAGATAAAAGTTACCAAGATTCATTTTTGAGAGTCTCTTTGCCACTATTAAAGGCCTGCTCCATAGCCTATTGAAATAAATGGACTTCAGCAGGCCCTGGAAAAGGCCTTAAATAATGAACAAAAGTGAAGACATATTTTCATTTGAAAGCATAAAATTGGTCTAACAGCCCCGTCTCTTCTTGCCCCTGAGACAGAGGAGGTTGATTAGGAGTTATAGTGTGGCAAAGAAAGAGAAGTAGCTCTTGAAGAAATTTTAATAGATAAATAAAATCGGTGAGTTATAAACCCTCCAGAGCTCTACATTCATTTCATTGTATTGGCCAAAATGTGACTTGATTTACAACCTGTGCAGTCTTAGTGAAGTCAATGTGATTTTTACTGGCTATGGGTCAAGGCAGAATTAAGCCCTGTAGCCTGTATTTTGAGAGACTAGTTTCCATTTATGCATAACTAATTTATGAGAAACATTATTAATATACTCTAAATTCTCAACACAAAATTCACAATTTAAACACCTACGAGGCACCAAAACACCCTGTACAGCAACAGTGCTCAGAAAATGTATCAAATCATCAAAAGACCAATAAAAAAGCCTGCCAAATATAGGGGAAGTTGTCATTTATTACAGCACAGTTGTCACAGAAGCAATAAAAAGAACTCACAAATGTTCATTTTCAATATTAAGGGACAGATTTTAAAGGTATTAGGCAACTAAAGATGCAGATATGCATATACTAAAGATCTGAAAAAGCATCTAACTTCCATTGATAAGCATCAATTGCCAAGCCATTTTTGGAAATCCTACTAGATTCCTACCTACAATTTATGGCATCTAAATGCCTTGCAGTGAGTTCCCAACCTTGTGGCTCAAGGGCCACAGATGTAAGTTTTACAGCCCTGAAGGGCCACCAGTCTATTTAATTAAAATTAAATTAAAATTAATTTTAATTAAAATTAATTAATTAAATTGAATTTTTAATTAAATTATTTTTTAGAAAAGGCTTTTTTAAAAAGACTGGATGCAGATTTAAAATTTAAATTTCTGGATTTTACTCATTCTTTAAGTTAAATTCATTGTTTGATTGAACAGCCAGAACTGTAGTGCAATTATACTAACAAAGCGTACTAGTTTTTACCATCCCGAGAAACTTTTCTTAGTGGGAGCAAGGAGGAAACCTTTGTCAGTCCCCTTGAAAAACAAAACAAAACAACACACCAAGAGATACCACTGTTCTGAAAGAACCAGCCCTTGCCACTCTGTAGCCAGGAGTGAGGAAAGAAAGCACACTTTTTTCCAACAACCCCACACTGTGTTTTATTCCTTCCCCTATAGCCCCAGTGGGTGGGAGGTGGGTAGCCACAACCACTTTAAAATGCCCTGTGGCCACTTTTGGCCTGCATGCCAAGGGTTGGGAACCCCCGCTTTAAAATCTGGCCCTAAGACATCACAAATCTATATACTTTTCTTTAATAAACTTACATCTACCAATGAAAGATCTGTATCTGAAAGAACTGGCCAGGAAACTGAATTTTGATTCTGTGATATAGGCTGGATCAGGGGGAACATTTATAATATTATTTAATATCAATATTTAAAAATTACAGTAATCCATGAGATAGGCCATATCAGGTAGTGTTAGAGAGGTTATAGTTTGCTAAATATGAGGATATTGTTTATGTGTATGTGTCATCTCCGTAGTCGAAGTTACAAACATGTTTGATATATCTCTAGTTTAGCTTGTGCTGTGCCTCTGGGCAATGCCCCAGACAGGATGGCTACATCCACAGCCAGTGATTATGGCACATTAAGGGAACTCACAGGTACAGTAGGCCTAGGGTGATTAGTCATGACTACACCTAATTAGTCACCAGGCTTACTCTTGTGACTCGGGACTTCATCTTATTTCTGTAAATTTCTACTAGCATCACAGAAAAGCCCAAGGGACATAAAAGGCAGCTGCACCACCTCCACTTTGTTTTTCAGTCTACAGTTATCATCAGGGGTTAAAGTACACCAGAATGCACCAGGACAGTGTTCCTGGGCCCAGGGTTCCAGGGCCCCTAAAAATAGAAAATGAAGCCAGAATGCTATGTTCTGGGACCTGCTGTTTTTAGGGGCCTAGCATTCCAGGGCCGCTAAAAATAGAAAGCTGAGGTGGAACACTGTGTTCTGGCAGGACCAGGGGTGTCACTGGCGCTGGGGACCTGGGGCACATGCCCCAAATCCCAGCACCAGTGCCTGAGTCTGGTGCCCCCCCCCCCCACATCTCTGACCCAATCGGGCCGGAGATCCACGGCCCAGCTGCCCGCACCCACGGCAGCCCCATCCCCAGCTGGGGATCTGGGGCTCAACTGTGGAGGCCACTCCTGGTCCTGTAGATGATTTTTACAGTATATTGATGTTAAATGTTTCATCAGTTTAGGATCATACTATATTTTGTATGATGGGGAGTATATTATGATTTTTGATAGTTTTCCTCTACCCCATCCCATGGTTTTAATAAACCTGTGTTGTTAAATTCAATCCACCTCCATCATTTGTTCTAAACTGGGATGGCCTGAGGTGATAGATACTCAAAAGTTTGAGGAGACCTTCTGGGACCCACTGTTGTCTGTGAGAATGAAAAATTTGCTAACAGTTCTGGCAAGCCAGCCAGGAGTCTGTCCCCAAAAGGCCAACCGAGTTTACAACAAATTTCAGAGTCTAGGAGGGGTGTGCAATAGCGTTCCAAGTGGAGAAATGGCTGTGTCTCGTAAACGTTTTGGAATGGAGGGTTGGGTTCGCGGGGACCAGAAAGAAACTCTGGAAGCCGCAATCGAGGAATTTGGTCACAGCAAGGACCCTTGGCTGCCTCAGCAGTTTGTTGGGGCAGAGGCCCTAAAAATCCTAGACTCCCAATGGGAGAAGTTTAAGGGGTCAAAACCTTGCCCCGCAAGGAAGGAGTGGAAGAGAATTCTCCTGCACGGCTTGTGTGCCATGGCTAAGGAGCTTGACCGAGTGGCCAGTGATTTGGGTGAGCAAGTCCTCTCCTTGAGAGGCAAACTTAAAGAGAAGGAGAGGGGATTAACCATGGCACAAGTTATGGGGGAAGAGGACAGCCAAGAGTGGCTGCGGAAGGAGAAGAAGTATGAGGTGGAGCTCACCAGTAAGACTTCTCTCATAAATTGGCTTGAGGTGCAAGTTGAGGAACTGTCCTCCGAGCTCCATAAGAGTCGGAAGGCCCCCAACCTGGTTTCCAGGGAGCTGGAAGAAGCTAATGCCGTGGTCACCTGCATGGTCCATGAGATCAGGCGTATACTGCAGGACAACATTGACCACTCTGGGTATCACCAGAAAATTGAGGGTCTAGAAAAGAGACTGCAGGAGATTAAAAGGGCTCCTCAGGATTGCCGCCAGAGGCGACATAGTGGTAGCTCCAGCACAACAGAGTCTAGTGAGAGTCCCCTCCGTTCACCTCTGAACTCCCCAGTCCAAAGTCGGGTTGGGTCCAGGAAATTGAGCCTGGAGGAGCTGCAAAAGGTTGCAAATATTTGTTCAGAGCCTGTAGTGGCAGCACCATTTCTCCCAGTCACTGAGACAATGGTGCAACAGGGAGATGATCAGCTGTCTGAGATTTGGTGAGAATTTAAGGTCTATTCCCCAGAGCAGGCTTGGGCAATGGGGAAGGTGCTGGGTCCCCTTAAACAGGAAACAGTGTTGAACTGGCTTTCACGGGTGGGCGAGCTTCAGGGTGTGACTCTAGAGGACACTGTTGCCCTTGCCAGGGAATGTATGCCCCAGGATGATTTTCTCCACACTGCCAGCTGGTGTTCAGTTATGTACCATCGCAGATGTTAATGAACTCTTTAAGGGGTTCTACCATTTTTATTTCCCTGGCGAGAACATCCTTGGCTGATATTATATAGAAAGGCAGAAAGCAGAGGAGCGCCAGGAGAAATACACTAGCCATAATCGGTTGCTATATTTGTTAGCAGGCTTAAAGAACACCAATTTGTCGGAGTTTAAGGCAGAACTCCTGAAAGGCTTGCAGCCGATGCTCCGGTTGGCAATAGGAAACGTGAATTCTGAGGGACTCATGTTCCATGAGCTAAAGGATAGGATTAGAGAAGCCTTTGAACTCCATCGGGCTACTTACCCTGGGTGATACTCCCAAAAGGGGCAGGCACCCCAAGTTGACCGGGACACAAAGGCTAAGAACACTAACCCTGTCCGGGCAATTAAGGAGGAGTCGGGCAACAAGAGTCCCAACCAGAGGAGTAGGCAGTAGGGAAGACGTTGTAGCGACCAGATTAAAGAGGGAGAGGAGTCAGGTGGCGCCACTTGCCACCGATTTCAGGAAAACAGTGATAATCACATCTTTCAACACATTGTTTGGAAAAAAAATCCTGAAATCTGAAAGCCCTAGGGATATGGATGGGCTCACTAAGGTGGAGCTCATGGCACGTTTCACCACTTATGAAAGGGGTGGCGATCCGGGCAAGCAGAGCATGTACGCTCAGGACTGAGGATGCCCAGCCTCTCGGTCGTCCCTGGTGGAGGCTGCCCCAATAGAATACGATTGGTGGGGATGACCAACATGCAACATCATGGTAGCTGGGGGGTTTGGGGAGTTCTATCAGAAATGTGTGATCGACACTGGTGCAGCCATCTCACTCCTAGATTTGAGTGACAGTTGTCTTTTTGAAAAGATCCCAATTGAGACACACAAGTCCCTGGAAGGATTTAATGGTATGAAGAGGTGGACTCCCTTCACTGGGAGCTTGACTTGTAAAATAGGACTGGCTAGGTGCAAAGGAGAATTCAGGTTTCAGCATTTGGACGGTAGCGGTATCGTGGGGATTGATATCCTCCGCAAAATCGGAGCAATAGTCGATCTACCGAACTGCCTCCTTAGATGCTGTGGGGCAGGAGTAGAGCCTGCTGTGATCTCAAACGCTTTTAGAGTAAGCACCCTTAAGGCTCCTGAGGTCTTGGTAGTTCCTCAGTGGGAGCCTGATGTAGCCCCAGTTATGAAAAGGCATGCAGTGGTTTTCACCCAGAATAAGCTGCAGTGCGGTAGAGTGCAAACAATGGTTAGGATCCCTGGACTGGATCCTAAACCAATCCGGCAATATCGGTATCCACCCCAGGCAGAGGTAGCACTGTGAGAGACTATCCAGGCTTTACAGCATCAGGGAGTCATTGAGGACTGTGACAGTCTGTGTAACTCCTCGATATGGCCCGTCCGCAAGTCAGACGGCGTATCATGGAGACTCACAGTGGATTATCGGGGTCTCAACAAGGTTACCCCATGGGTGGCGCTGGTGGTGGCCAACTTCCGCGATGTGATGGCCGCCATTCAGGGGGGTGCTAAATGGTATTCTGTCCTTGATTTGGCAGATGCCTTTTTCAGTATATCAGTAGACTCCAGAGACAAACACAAGTTAGCTTTTACATTTGGTGGGAAACAACTGACATTCTGCCGCCTCCCACAGGGCCTTCACAACACCCCTACCTTGTGCCATAGGGCGGTTGTTAAAATGTGGGAGGATCTCCTCTATACCCAGCAGGTCATCTCGTATGTCGATGACATTCTTTTAGCCACCCAGACGCAAGAGGAGGGCTTAAACCTCTTGGATCAAGTCCTAGATAGGATAGAAAAGACTGGATTTTTGATAAATCCAGGGAAGGCCCAGGTGCTCCAACAGACGGTTACCTATTTGGGGGTCGCCATAAGTAACGATGGGTGTACACCAGACCGAAAGCAGGTTGAGCTTATTTCACAGCTCCCTGCACCCCAGGATGTGTCGATCCTACGTTCCTTCCTAGGCTTCACTGAGTTTTCTCGTGATTTTATAGAAAACTATGCGGGGTTGGCAAAACCCCTTTACCGACTCTTGAAGAAAGGGTGGAATGGAATTGGGGGCAGGATGAGGTACAGGCTTTTACTGGGCTTAAGGAGACCCTCATGAAGGCTCCTGCTTTAGCCTTCCCACAGGAGGGGAAGCCTTTTATCATCAGGCTCACAGTAGTTTCAGATGCCATCGGAGCTATTCTATCCTAGGATCTTGGAAGCGGAGAACGGGTGATAGCGCTGGGTTCTCGACTCCTCTCTGAGGTGGAGAAACACTTCTCACTTTGTGAGACCGAGGTCCTGGCATTGGTATGGGTGGTGTCACATAGGGAGTATATTGTTGGTTTGTCTCCCATTGTGGTTAAGTCCATCCATACGCCTATATGCTACCTGTTGTCTGGCAAGATCAATGAGGGTAGGGTCAGCAATCCTTGGATTGTCAACTGGTCATTGACTCTAGCAATCGAGAGGTCACCCTGGACAGCTCTCGAAGCCATGAGCTAGCTCCGTATGCTTAGTTTGCAAGGGAGCAGACCATGAATTTCCCTTGCCTCAGGAGGTAGGGCCTCTGGAAAAATCACCCTTTACTGTGATTTCCATGAAGGAGGGTAACGACTTGCAGGTTGAGCAGCTGTGGGCTACCAATGGCAGTTGCCATTATGTGGAAGGGACTCAAAAGGCTGGATACTCTGCCATTAAGTATCCAGGAGGGGAGGTCCTTCAGGGCACAGTCATCCCTGCCTCTGCTCAGGCAGCTGAGATCATGGCCATCCTGGCAGTTCTTAGCCACATTGACATAGATGAAGATGTGATTATCATCATGGATTCAGAGTGGGTGCTCAAGGTACTTACCGATTGGATGCCAGTGTGGCTTTCTAGGACCTTGACCACAGGGGATGGAAAACATGTCGCTCATGCCAAATATCTTTGGCACCTTTGGGAACTAGGCAAGTCAAGAACAGGCAAGACCTTCTTGGGAAAGGTAAAAGCTCATACCAAAGCTAATGAGCTTTGGTCAGGTCTCAATGCCCAAGCAGACCAATTAACCAAGCAGGCAGTGGATTTGGGTCTGGATACCATTTGGACGAGCTCAGACAACATAGTAGCCCCAGTAAGTGCCATTAAACCAAAAACCAGAGACCCAAATGATATGTTTGACATCAGCCAATTGCAAGCGCAGGATAAGAGTATCAAGGCCCTTTTGGATAGAACTGAGCACTACGGCTGGGTGTACATAAAGGGGAGGACAGTTTAGTCTGGGCTACTAAAGTAGGCTCTGACAACAAGCTACCTAGGCTAGTGTTGCCCGAATGTCTTTGTGGGAAGCTCATTCAGCTCGCCCATAGTCAGGGGCATTTTGACAAACATAAAACTATGGAGCAGATGGAGGTCGCGTGGTGGCCAGGTGTGCTGGACGCAATTGAGGCGCATATCCACCAGTGCCTCGAGTGCGCAGCTAACAACCCGGACCCTCAAATTATCAAAGGACCTTTAAGGAGACAACCAGTAGTGGGCCCGTGGAAAAGGGTACAAATTGATTACATTGGCCCCTTACCTAGAATGCCAAGAGGAAAGCAATATGTCTTGGTCATAGTGGACTCTTTTAATAGATTGGTGGAGGCGGTGCCCACTGTTAACAACACAGCGCTAACCACCGCACGTGTATTGGTCAATGAGGTCTTCTCTAGGTATGGCTTGCCTGAGGCAATTGATTCAGATCAGGGACCTCATTTTGTTGGGGCAGTGGTGAAACAACTGTGTGCAGCACTGGGTATTTGTCAGCGCTGGCACATTGCCAGCCACCTGCAGGCATCAGGGCTAGTGGAAAGGTCCAACGGGACCCTCAAAACCTCTTTACATAAGATTGTAGGAGTCTCAGGGAGAGATTGGGATCTCAAGCTTCTGCTTGTCCTGATGGCTATGAGATCAACTGTGGGGTATATGGGTTCACCCCCCATGAACTCTTCACGGGCCACAAAATAAGGCTCCCTGAGCACTGGTGGGTGGAAGGAGGGGTAGCACCGGAGGACATGCAATGGCCTGTTAAGTTTCATGAATATATAGAGGGTCACTGGAAAGAAACCAGGAAACACATCTAGCAGTGGCCACTCAGATGGGCAGAAAAATCAAAGGTCTCAGCAAAAGGCTAATGGAAAAGTGGAAGGTGGTAGAGTGGCAGATAGGAGATAAGGTGCTCTACAAATATTTTTCAGAGTCTGGACATTCATTGAGTCCCAGATGGGTGGGACCAGTTCTTATTTGCAATAAAGCAGGGCCTATGGTTTATCTGTGCCAGATAACCAACGGCAAGGGTAAACGGAACTACAAATGGTTTCATAGTTACCAGCTAAAGTCATGGAGGGCCTATAATGAATCATAATGTGTGTTTAATTATGTCTTTCTCCTTCTTCCAGTGATTATGAGTTGTCAAAGAATTCCATCAATTGCCGCATGCCTATGTATCTTAATGATTATGTGCCTGTATAAATATGTGGTGTTGTTTGTTTTAAATAAGGAATGGCCAATATGTGCGGTGTTGGGCCATAAATGCCTACGTGAAGGAATGGAAGATGCACCACGGGGATATCTATCCAGCCTTGGGTATTACTGAAGGATGGGTAGATCTCTATATGTACCAGTCCAAGTGGTCGTGCTTCCTGTTATGGAAAGAGGTCCTCGGCGAAAAACATGTTTTGAATTTTAAGATAGGAGAGCAGAGCCCCAATGTGAGTTTGAAGAATAAATGGGGAATCATTATGGCCCACATCTATAAGCCTGCAGATAGATATGACTGGGAAGTCCGAAGAGGCCCTCATGTGGAAATGTAAGCCCATTGTGAGCTAGTCCTGATGGGAGCAGAAAAGGCTTGCGTTTTTTTACAAGCCATTTTCCCAACGTTGGCTAGGGTAGGCATAGCAACCAACATCACTGTAGTTATGGGGGTCAATGTGGTGGTTGAAAGTGTGGCAATTATTGTCATGAGTCCAATTAGATTAGCCATCCAACCGGTTAATTGTGCAAGGAGAGCCATCAATGTACCACACCTTGCAGTCAGGGGCGTTGCTGGCATTGGGCACGCTGGGGCACCAATGTTGCCTCTAAGCTGCGCTAGTGGGCAGGGGCGCAGTGCCCCCCCCACCAGCGCAGTGAGCATGTGGGACAGCGCAGGCAGCCCTGCCTTTCCCCAGCCCGGAGGAGCCCCATGTGTGTCCTGTCTCGGCTCCATCAGGCAGCCTGTGCTGCCTGCGGGAGCAGTGAGAGCTGACGGCCCCTCCTTGCCCTGCTGCACATAGCCAGGGAAGGAGCAGGGGGGGGAGGGAAATTTAAATGTCTCCCTCTCCTCTGCACTAGGCTGCTTGTGCAGAGATGGTGGCATCTTTGGGGCCTGTGTGGGCCCCAGCAGGTAAGCAGCCTGGAGCCTGGGCAAGAGGGGGGACCCTGAGAGATGGCAGGGCTAAATTGTGGGGCTCCCAGAGGCAGCCATGTAGTGGCCACAGGGACACACGGCTCTCTGTGGGGGCAGGGGATGGGAGCTGGGCTGCAGGCAAAGGAGCCAGGCTGGAGCTGGAGGAGGACTTGGGACTTGAAAGACCCAAGCAAAATTGTATTGAGCCATTTAGCATCTCTATCAAGGGTGAATGCTTTGCTTTTCACTTGCTAAAAGGCTCCTGAAAGAAAAGCGATCCTTTAAAATAAGCAAAAACAAGTTGGGTTAATTTCAGATTTATTTTCTTTTCTGTGAGAGATTCTAATGCAATCAGTTTGTCAAGGTGGGGCTTTACAATATAACTTTGTATAGACTCCTGTGATGGAAGGAAAGAAATCCTAATGATTAGGAAAAATTAAATGAAAAACTGAAAGGAGAAAAAGTCATTTAACGCAGAAGGAAAAAAATATTGCCAGTGGTGCAATAATTTTTAAAAAAGAGACTTTGTATTTCTATTTCCCCAAAAATGTGGTAGAAAAATAATCATTTTCTTTCACAAATCCATTTATGCTCTTGTTTCTTGCAGCTTTGATAAGGTTTGCTTTAACTGTCGCAAATTAAAAATTATTAAACAACCTTTATTATATTCCACTACCAGATACACAAATCTCAATTGTACCTCATGTTGCTTATTTTAGTTCCGAGAGTATTTACACTCCAGGCATACTAATTATAGCCTCTCTTTCATTGTTGAAAATGATTTGGATTAAAAAAAACCCCATAAACGCCAAAACTGAGATGTTAGAGACACTTTATATTAAAGGAGGATACTCACAGTGTTTAGAGTTTCCTGTCTGCCTAATCAATTTTTTGCCATTCACTTAGGGGATTGTTGTCCCATATTTAGCTTTTGAGAGGTATGATTGGGCATGATAATGTAACAGACTCTAACCTAGCTCTATTTGATGCAAATTCTTTAGGCACAAAAGATGGCCCTGTTTACAGAGATGTGATGCTGTGAGAAACTGTCTTGAAACATGGTTTCTGCCCTTGCCACCTTTAAAAGTTTTGAATTTCTCAGACAACTTTACTTAAGGTGTTGCCCCGAGGGAATCTGGGAAGCAGTTGCTACCTTGTGATTGTGATTTGCAATGCATGGTAATTTAATATGTTTACTGAGGACAGAATAGGTGTATTTTCAAGGTTGATAGCGAGATATTAAATACAATCCCCATAACATGTCAGTCTCATGATCAAATCTGAAGCTACCTACTTAATTTCAATCTACGTTTTGGGCCTGATCCACTTTGAATCCCTTTTACCCCAGCTGGGCAGCATAACAGGGACTTAAATTTCAAAGGGGCAGCTGTGTTAGTCTAGTAAAGCAAAAAAAGCAAGGAGTCTTGCAGCACTTTAAAGACTAATAGATTTATTTTTTGCATGAGCTTTTGTGGGAGAAAATCCCACTTTGTCTATATATGTATTCTGGAAATCTGACAGAGACAGGCATCAAAAACTGAACAGTGTAGATGATGGTAGAGGCTAGACAGGCAGCAAGTTTCATTGTCTCCCATTTGTTTAGTAAATTAATAAAACTACAGTACATCAATTTAACATTTTTATTGAAGTTTGAATGAAAAGACATCTATGAATTACTTTACAACTAAGATACTTAGGCATGCTGATACTTTCATCACCAAAAAACTATTGCCCAGGCCTCATAAATTGTTGCTCAGTAAATACCACAACTTGCTCAGCTGCATCATCAGCTTAGAGGGAACATTGTGGGGCACATGTCCTGGGTCCCAACGCCAGTGCCCCGGATCTCCGGCCACAGCCGTGGTGGCCCCGTCCCCAGCTGGGGATCCGGGGCCTGGCTAGCCGCCCGGCAGGCTCCACACCCTGGCCAGGGATAGTCCCGGGGGAGGGGCCACGCTGCCGCAGGCAGCTAGGCCGTGGCCGGGCCAGGCCAGAAGCAGCTGCACGCAGCCAGGCCCCGCGCCTATGGGCGGCCAGGCCCTGATCCCTGGCCAGGGATGGGGCCGCCGTGGCCACCAGCGGCCAGGCCCCGGATCTCCAGCCAGGGATCCGGGGCCCGGCGGGCCGCCAGTGGCCATGGCACCGCCGTCCCCGGCTGGGGATTGCGGGCCTGGTTGCGGCGGTGCAGGCGCAGGCCCGCTGCAGTCTACCCGCCTGGCCGGCTGGCTAGGGGTGGGGCCGGCTGGCGGGGGGCAGGGACTGGGCCCATGCCCCGGGTCCCTCCCTGCCCCAGCACCGCCACTGCTTGCAGTCACATCTAATGAGTTCTGTGACAAACCTGATATTTCTATCAGAAGTTGGTGTACGACTTATTTCTGTAACAGCATCTCTTGAGGATGATGGAGAGTGGTGGGCCCTAGGTTATTTTGGTTACATAGACACTAACATGTTCATGTTGTGGGCACCCCACTGGTTAGAAAAGTTGGAGCAGTGGTGGTAAATGAGTTGGAACCTAAGGAAGTTCTTATAAACCCAGTATGGGCCTTAAAGAAGGTGATGCTAGATCTCTATTCAGACATTGCCACTCATCAAACCCGTTGTGAACCTTTTACATGAGCTAGCATTCAGGGGTGGAAGGCCTGGGTGGATATCACTGTAGGCAAAAGAGATTTTTTTGACAGCTTCTCCTTAGACGAACCAGAGATGTGTCTGCTAATCTATTGGGTGGTGCTGGAGCTGGTCTGGATATATACAATACTATGAGCCAGACAGCGATGTCTCAGAAGCTGGCCAGCCTTAGAGGGAGTTTGGTGAAGGTGACAGCATCCCTGCCGGATGCATTAATAAACCTTGCTGAGGCTCAGATTAAAACAACTACAGTTTTAAGAGAGCTCTGGAGTACTTTAAGGTACGGAGATATGATGTTATACAGAGCTTTAGTGGGATTTCACACTAACATACCCCTGGCTCTAGCCTGCATTCAGGCACAGCTGTGGCTTCAGACAGCCAGTCAAGCAATAATAAGGGATGGTCTCAAGGGTGAGATTCTCCCAGAGATGAGGCAGGTAATTAAGAATCATGTTGCTTCTAGATTTGAGATTGATAATGTGCAATGGTGGAGACTTCTGAATTTCATGTATTCAGAAAGATATGATAGAGCCACAGCATATGTGTTAACAGTAAGGCAAGCAGTGATAGAAAGGGTTTATCCAGTCATTCTTCTGGGCCTCAATGTCAACGAAACCACTTTATTCCCGGTTAACATCCCTAAATGGGTAATTACGAGGCAAGACTAATAGGTAGTCATTTCCTTGGAGGAGTGTTTCTTAGAAGGGGAAACAGGGTATATATGTGGATTTCTGCCCACAGAATATGTTGACGTGTGTTTAGACCCAAAAGAGGGTGTGTGCATGTATCATGGTGAAAGGATTTCAACCCCCAACGAGATTGTTTTAGAAAGCAAGGAGAATTGCATATGTCTACGGAGTTGGTGTCCTATCTATAAGGTTGACCAAACACATGATATAAAGCATATTCCCTCTGAGAATCTTTGTATCTGCAGGATATTGGAGTTGTCCAGTTGCAGGTTAATTTATCAAACTAGGAGACACAGTATGAGAACTATCGAGTTTGATTATAATCTCATCAAAAGACTGGAGCCAGTAACTTTGGGTCTGAATGTGGAAGCCTTAAGACAGTTGGTAGAGCACCCTGACCTTCTTTGGCACTTGGAAGAGCTTAGGCAGAGTGCCGATAGAATGCTCTTCATTGTAAAACATTCTGCTGGTGAAATCCAGGAGGTACAGAGAGTAGTTACCCAAAAGGGTAGTGAAAGGTGGTGGAGTTGGAGTGGCAGTACATTGCCTTTCATCACAATGATAATTCAAGTAGGAATTATAGTGCACCTAGCCTTACTTACAGTCTGGACATTGTTTAGGGGTGAATAGACTTTGTTGTTAAGGCCTGGGTGGAAGAACCCCAGAAGAAGACATCCCCAAGGCTGGAATGTGGCTGCCTCCCCGGGATCAGAGCATTGAGGGACCTCTCCATCGTCTCTGCTAGAAGCTGGGGAAAGGAGGACATCAAATTGTGAGCAAAGAGTGGGCTTCTAGCTTGAGAAGCTGTCAAGCCTCTCGGGGAATTTAGGGAATTTTACTGCTCAGGCCTGTCTGGGAGAATTTATCTGGTTAAGCTGGGTTGAAGGTGGTGGTTCCAGTCATTCTTCTGAATTCTGGGTACAAGTTAAGGGTGGTTTTATTACCTACATACTTACCTATTTGCTCTTGAGATGTTTATGGGAAAGGTATTTGTAAAACGTGTTGTTTAACTGTGTATTTATATGGGTAGGAAAACTTAAGGTACCTATCTGGTTTACGTTTCAGTTCTTCACAAGTTCTCATACTGATTTTTGATAGTTTTCTTCTACCCTATCCCATGGTTTTAATAAACCTGTGTTGTTAAATTCAGTCCGCCTCCATCATTTGTTCTAAACTGAGCTGGCCTGAGGTGATAGATACTCAAAAGTTTGAGGAGACCTTCTGAGACCCACTGTTGTCTGTGAGAACAAAAAATTCGCTAACAGCCCCATCCCCAGCCGGTGATCCGGGGCCCAGCCGCCCGTGGCCGTGGCAGCCCCATCCCCAGCCGGTGATCTGGGGCTTGGCCACTCGCAGCAGTGGCAGCTGCTCCAGCCCCATCCCTGGCTGGCTATGTGGGGCCCAGCTGCCCGCAGCCACTTCCAGCCCTGTCCCCAGGTGGGGATGGAGGCTCAGCCACCCACGGCGGCTTCCAGCCCTGTCCCCGGCCAGGGGGTGTGGCCTGCAGCCAGGGGGCATGGCTTGCGGGTCGGGGGCAGAGCCTGGGGCCGTGCCCGGGGTCCCTCCCTGGGGCAGCGATGCCCCTGGGCAGGACAGGGTGAATGGGTAGGTGTGTCAGCTGGCCTATCTCCCCCACACATGCACAAGGCGCACTAGAGGGAGAAGCCTCAAAGCACAGCCTGGAGCAGGGGTTGGGGGAGTTAAGGATGATTCTCTGCCACCCCAGTGCACTACCCTGTCCCGATTTCGGGGCCCCTGAGCCCCGTTCCCAGCCCACCAGGGGTACTCCCACTTGGTGGCAAGGGCCCTGGCCTCGCCCCCTCTCCTCCCCTGCAGGCTCCAGCCATGGGCTTGTTTCAGTTGGCCTTCAGGCTTCAGCTTCTGCTGCTGCTCAGGGCCTCCTACTGACCCCTCTCCCTGCCTCCACTGTGCCGGGGGTAGCTCCGATCCTGCAACCTTGGTGTTGACAGAGCCTTGTGCCTGCCGGGGCCCCACAAGGTCAGCAGTGAGTCAGATGTGGCATGGATATTGGGGGCAGGGTGTGGATTTGGGGGTGGGTATTGGGGGCTGGGGAATATTGGGTTCAGGAGACTGCATATTGGGGCCTGGGCTGGGTATTGGGGGCAAGGTGTGGATTTTGGGGGTGGACGTTGGGGACTGGGGGACTCTTGGGGAGGCCGGGGTTAAAGTACGGGGGATAGAGAACTGGCTAAATCAACAGTTTCAGCGTGTAGAAATCAATGGCTCCATGTCTAGTTGGCAACCAGTAAAGAGTGTTGTGCCCTAGGGGGTCAGTCCTCTGGCCACTTCTGTTCAACATTTTCATTAATGATCTGGATGATGAGAGAGATTGCACACTCAGTAAGTTTGCGGATGACACCAAGCTGGGGGGAACGGTAGACATGCTGGAGGGCAGGGGCAGGATTCAGGGAGACCTAGACAAATTGGAGCAGTGGGCCAATAGAAATCTCATTAGGTTCAACAAGGACAAGTGCAAAGTCCTGCACTTGGGACGGAAAAACGCCATGCACTGCTACAGGCTGGGGAGTGACCAGCTAAGTAGCAGCACTGTAGAAAAGGAGCTGGGGGTCATGGTGGATGGGAAGCTGGATATGAGTCAACAGTGTGCTCTGGCTGCCAAAAAGGCCAATGGGATACTGGGCTGCATCAATAGAAGTGTTGCCAGCAGATCAAGGATGTGATTGTTCCCCTCTATTCAGCACTAGTGAGGCCGCATCTGGAATACTGTGCCCAGTTTTGGGCACCATACTACAAAAACAACATGGACAAATTAGAAGTCCAGCAGAGGGCAAGGAAAATGATCAAGGGGCTAGAGCACAAGACTTACAAAGAGAGACTGAAGGAACTAGGATTATTTAGCCTGCAGAGAAGATTCGAAGGGGGATTTGATAGCAACCTACAAGTACTTGAAGGGGTGCTCCAAGGAGGAGGGAGCTCGATTATTCCCAGTAGAAACAGAGGACAGAACAAGGAACAATGGTTTCAAGTTGCAGCTGGGGAGGTCGAGGTTGAATATTAAGAAAATCTTTCTTACTAGGAGGGTGGTGAAGCATTGGAATGGGTTGCCTAGGGAGGTGGTAGAATCTCCATCTTTGAAGATATTTAAGGCTTGGTTAGACAAAATTCTGGCTGGGATGATTTAGTGAGAGTGGTCCTGCTTTTTCACAGGGGGTTGGACTATATGACCTCATGAGGTCCCTTCTAACAGTATGATTCTATGATTCTATTTTGGGAAAGATCCAAACCTATATCAATCTGATAATGTGGCTGATTGTTTAGGATCAGGAGAACCTTTTCTGGTAAATGGTATGGAGTTTTAAGTAAATTATCTAAGAGACCTAGTGGTGGATTTGGAGTCATAAGCTGAAATACAGTAATGGGGGCTGAGTGTATTTTTTGTTTTAGCTTTTTGATAACCAGAATGGCTGGGAGAATCAGAAATAGTTTTTTGACCGACTGAGAAATCTGACTTCAGTGTCACCCAGCAGTGCTGGGATAATTTGTTCTCCTTTTTGAAGCCTTCCTTGATTTTTGACATTTTCAGGTGTCTAACCTAGGCAGAGACAGCGAGATATAAGGGAAAATATGTCATCCCAATACAGGATTAAAAGACAAAAGCCTCAGAAATTTTGGGGGAAGTGAAATTTTGCAATATTTAGTTCTGGAAATACTAAAATAGTCTCATAGTAAGAACACTGGTGTTTTACACATGAAATGTTTAAACATGGTTGTTGAGTACATCAGTTCCATGGCCGCCTGCCACAAGAGCTATGGAGGAGCCTGGAGCTTCCAGGTTCCTAGATATTAAAGAGTTGTGGAACTTGAGAGCTGAGGCTGAGCAATAGCCCACAATGTAGCCTGAGATTTTTGCCATCTCTTTAGTATCACAGAGAAATAAATAAATGAATGAATGAATAAAAATAATAAAATACTAAAATATAAGGACACATATGGGTAGAAAATGGTGTAAGGCAATCTAGCAGAAGTTTTATGTTAAAGCTGGAAAAAAAACAGCATAATATGCAATAATCAGAAGTACAGAATTTATAAATCATCAATTATTACTGTTTAAGACAAAGTTGGTATTCAAATGGCATTCAGCAAGTGAAATGGAGAGATCATAGGTTCAGCATATTCCATAGGTATATCTCTATCAGCAGATTCAACAAATACATTTTTTTGGAAAAGTAGGTCAAGATGGAGGAAGATTCTGAACTTTTGAACTCACTCAGTCCCCCTCCCATCAAGTATTCTAAGGTGTCCACCCCCTGTCAGAAGACCCATCAAAAGTATTGATTTTTGGTTAGATGGCAGGTGAAATCACCCTTTTTCCAATTGGATGAAGATGAAGTCACACCTTTGAGATTGGTTAAGGAGAAGATGGGAGTGGCAGAAGAGCGAACAAAAAGCGCTGCACGGAGCAAAGCTTCGGAGATCTCTCCCACTCCTTACTGGGTTCCACTGGCCTCTGGCTATGTTCCCGCTGCACTAAGGGGTCTCACTCACATTCACCCCTAGAGAGAGTGACAACGTCTCTAGTGGGAGCCTGGGAGCTGGGTCTTTGGACTCTGTCTCTGAAAGGCATGGGGTTGAATCTCTGAGC